>APFE031220727.1:104471-118368 GCA_000404065.3 Pinus taeda | reverse complement strand
CAATAGAGCAGAGCTCGATTACAAAATAAGACACGATGCTCCTCGCAGGGAGTTTCTATCCTTTATATATGACTCCTACGTGCAATACCACGGACCAATACCATGTTTTATTAATACCATCTATCTAATACTACGACCCATTTGCAACTAACTGTGGTTCCGTTATTAATTGCGGATTAACCACTTACAATAATTAATATGGGCTTTATTGACTCTTGACTATGACGTGGTCCCATTACATAGATAAGGGGGTTAGGGTGGGACCCTAACATTAGTTGTATCTTCAAATCCTCAATTTTCCTCTTCATTATTCTGATGTTGGGTCTGAGCCTATTATTAATCCATCTGATGTATCTTGCCTTGCTTAACTTAGGGACTGCCTCGCTTGAAACAATGATGAAGATTTCTCATCTCTGCTCACCATAGGCTTGTTTTCTCAAACTAAGAATGGTAGAAAATGTCTATTGCATGAACACGACCAAGATTAGCATGAATATGTTCAGGATCGATTAACTCTTCCCTTACCCTTTTTCTTTGAAATTTTGTCAGTGATAACAGTGGCTCCACTTGGAATAGTGTGCCCTTGTGGTACACTAATAACTCGTAGGTCCAGTGCTTTGTCCTTTTTATAACAAACATGGATTTTCTTGACAAACATCCCCTTCAAGCTTCTTTGGCCTTCACCTCACGCTTCAGCTTGATGATCACTGTAGGAGAAAGGAATCTACATCTACTAAAAAAAAAAAAATGCTTAGTCAACCTTGAGCTTATTTGCATATTCCTACCTACCTACCCTATCCATTTCAAACTTCTTTCAGCTCAATCAATGTGAGATTTCCAATGTAGCCAATCATTTGTCTTATCTGATATTTGAGTTTTTTGACTGCATCGGAGTTCAGAGCCGATATGATATTGTGATGATCATTGCCACTGAAATTGCCTCTGATCTTCATAAAAAAATTGAAACACTGGAGAGTAAAACTCTTCCATGTATTTAGCTATAGGATCCCAAAATACATAATCAGATGATTCTTGTAACTTTATGGTTGTGCAAAATGATCTTCAACAACAGTGTACTCTTCCTCAATTGTAAAAGAGAAAGGAAGCAACACTCTCTCCTTGTGTTCTGACATAGAAACCTTTTGAAAAGAATGATCATCATAACACTCTTCATTTTCAGACCATTGATTCTCAACCACACAAGACCGATGTGCTATCCAACTGCCTTTCTGCATGATGCCCACAAACAATGTATTTTTCTTCATTATAAAGATCATTCTTTGATGCAAGCTGCTGCAAGGAATTACAAACATGAACCATCTTTTTTTTTCTGCCTGAGGGTTATAACAACTATCTTCCAGTACTTCTTCTTGGTGTTTGCAATCAATTTCATACTCATTGTGATCAAAATCTTGGCAAGTTTTCTACATCTTCTCATTTATATCAAAGGATGAAACATGGTTTTCATACGTAAACCTTGCTGATCTTCATGCTACATTTCATGAGATGTTATACTTTCTTCTTGGTGTTGAAATGCATTGTTATGAAGAGCCTCTAAAATTTCTTCATCCATAAATTCATCATCACCATAACAATCCTCCAAGTACTGAATAAGACTTTAAAAATGTCTACAAAAATCTTTGAGTAGCAATAAAGAAGGATGACATTCTTTATACATCTCATAGAATTCATCATGAAAATTAGCAAGCGAATATATTGAACCATTTTCCAAAATTTTATACCAAGACCATGCTTTTCCTTCTAAATTGGTCATAAACATTTTCATAAGAAAATCTTCAGGGAACTGAACCTTAAGACTGCGTACATGCATATGGAACCTAACCAAATAAAGATCTGAATTGTCCTTCTTTTCATCTTTGAATATTGGAAGATCATCTAACCAATCAACCTTCGGCATAGGGTTTGGAAAACCAAGGATATGAGACCGACTCATAGGAGCATACCTGGAATTCATTCTTGCAGTGGAACTCATCTTGGAACTTCATCAAGCTACTGATCTTCTAGTAGTGGAGTCACCTTCCAATTTGTTATCCGATGTGTGGAGTCACCAACGTAGATTTGCAGCCTCGAAAATATGTCTGAGCTCCTGCTACCTTCAGAAGTTCAGCCTCTTAATTTCGGGAATGAATAGACTTCAGACTCCCAGCAGACGCACCAAAATGTTATCTCAAAATCAGACCCTGGAAGGCTGCAGACCAGGAAGACCTCAAGTAACTATTTCACACCTACTTTAGGCTGAGGCTTAGCCTCCTCAACCTGAGAGGGCTCTCTCAAAGGGGTTAATGGTTTTGATTATAGTTAAGATGGCTAACTCTTTTGAAAAAAATGTACAAATATGAATGGTGGAAACACATTTAGCAACTATCCATTGGGCTTATGGAGTCAACATCATTTCAGCATACAATGGTATTAACCTTACATAGAAGTCACGACATTTAGCATTTACATATTTAGAACATATCAACTCAGATAGGACCACACAGCCTATGAATGTATACAGGAAGTTAGAGCACCTTAAGTGAATTCTAAGTGATTACAAATTCATACTACTGAAAATATTAGAAAAAATACCACACATTCTGAACATCAAATCCTTCATGAACCCTGAGAAGCAAAGCCGAACTTGTATTACCAAAACAGAGCATTACATAAGCCAAATATCAGAGTTTTGTCATAAATTTTCCAACCTCTAATACATTATTTATTCTCCCATATATAGAGTTCATGTAGATTCCTTCCTCCGGCATGAGGGGAATTCGAATTCCTCCTAATTTGACACCTATTGACACTTAAAACTAACTATTTAATACAAAGGACAGCTAACTAGGAGTCCTAGAGACCTAATACAGCTAGGATTGTAACTCCTTATTATGATTACAAAAACCTTATCTAAACATTTAAAACATTCTTTGACACCTAAAACTCCTTGAAGTCTAACTTGATGGTGCTCATAACCTTCCAGCTGGCCCTTGATGACTCATCCTTTTGTTGTTCCTAGAAACTAGGAAATTGTCCCTTGCTCTATTCTGGCTGAAAAATAGGTCTTGGGATAGAGCTCATAACTTCTCATAAAAATTGCATTTAGAAAAATGGAAGGAGGCTTTTGTGAACCAATCCATGCTTAAAAAAAACCTCTCTTTTTATTTTAAAACACATTTCCTACCGCCAAAAATATGTCTTTGAAAAGCAAGTGTCAAACAGAGAAATAGGCTTTTGAAAAACTGCACTTACAACAGTTTCGTAGGACAAGTTTGATCATTCATTTCTCTCAAATAATAATGGATATGAAGAAAGTGGAAGAGGTTTTTGTACTTCAGTTTCTTAGGGATGAAAACATATTTCACTTTTCAGAGATGAGGTTTTAACTACTCATAAATGCTTCTAGAAATTGACTGGTAAAAACAAGGAGAGAAAGTTCCTCCTTTTTGCTTTTGATCTTCACAAGGATATTCGAAATCAATTATGCCTGTTTTCCTTCTTCGATTACACAAAAATGTATTGGAGTGCCATGTTCTTGATGTGCTGTAGACCTTGCCCATGCACGTCTTTGAGGATAAAACTTGTTTAATTCTGCCAGAAGTATGATGAACAATACTTGGTTGTGATCAACTTTATGACAAATGGCTTATGGTTTATATATGCTTTTGCTTTGCTTGTTTTGTGCTTACTGAATGCTTATCTTGTGTAAATGATCCTTCTTTAGAAACTCCTTTTCAAAAAATTTTCCCTTTTGTCCCTCCAAATTGGTCAAATTCATCAAAATATGTGGCTACAGCAGTTTCGTAGCACGCTACGAAACTACTGTGCATTAGGCATTATCTTCAGCAGTTTCGTAGCACGCGCTACGAAACTGCTGTGTAATCACAAAACACAGTTTAAATGCCAAAATTCAACTATATTGAGCCTCTTTGAATTGGAATGTCTTTTTCAACTACCCTGAAGCTATTCAAAACTAAAATGGAGATGCATCATTCTTGAAAAAACTTGCAACAAGGTAAATCATCAAAATTTGGTACATGACCTTACGTGCTATGTGATTTTCCTTAGCTAAGGAAATCCTTTCTGCTGGCTTAGTTGTATCTTAAAATCCTCAATTTTCCTCTTTATAATTTTGATGTTGGGTTTGAGACTATTATTAATCCATCTGATGTATCTTGCCTTGCTTAACTTAGGAACTGCCTCGCTTGAAACAATGATGAAGATTTCTGATCTCTGCTCACCATAGGCTTGTTTGCTCAAACTAAGAATGGTAGCAAATGTCTATTGCATGAACACGACCAAGATTAGCATGAATATGCTCAGGATCGATTAAATCTTCCCTTACCCTTTTTCTTTGAAATTTTGTCAGTGATAATAGGTTCTCAGGCTTCTAAATTAAAAGATATAAACCACAAATGTCTTAAATCCAGACACAACAAAACCCTCTATTTTTCACAAATTTTTCTCCTTTTTGAGTTTGCACGCTGATGAATGAGAGATATTGAGATTTTTAAGAGTGAAAATGAGTTAGAAAAACTCATCTTACCCTTTTAAACTCGAATTTGGAACCTTAACACTTTATAACCTTTGAAATTTTAACCTATGTAGCTTTATTTTCTTTCTTGAAACATTGGATCTTTTTGGAACTCTGAACTACAGCCTTTGGAACTTTGAATTACTTATTACATATAAGAACATAAAATTACATTTGACATCAAAATTTACTGAAGATACTTGCTTATTAACACTCTTCCTTTGTCAGATTTTATTCATGAAATGAAATTTTTAGTGACCTTGAAACCCTAATGACCTAATGGATACACTGAACTAAATAAAATCATGATGGTGACGACTGAAATGATGATGATAGTCTCTTAATGATGATACACTTAGCTGAACGATTAAAGTGACCGGCATGTGAAATTCTTGAGAGAGTAGAAATAACCCTAGGCCCACTAACCAGTGACCAAATTTTATTTTGAAAACCTAGTGACATGATAAAATTTGACTTTGAGACCACTAAAAAAACTTGGTAAAAGCATATTTTATCACTGGTGATAGGTAGAACTGACTAACACTAATAGGGTCGAGCATAGGAGTAGCCTTATGGTGTGCTATCTGTCAAATCTCTTGGAAGCACGTAACTGATAACTATCATCTCCTGCAAAAGTTTGTGCAAACTCTACACAAGCTATTTTTCACTTTCTGCAAATCAGTTGGGCATGATGAGCGCAATTGCCAAAGCTATGAAATAATGATGGAATGCACCCATACATATAGGATATAGGCAGAAAATAGCCCTCGGGATCAAAGTGGGGATGTAGCATGGAAAGGATTCCAAGGCCAAGGAAGAGGACTAGGAGGAGGAGCCAGAAGGGGTCGCAGTAATGTTATTTGTTACAATTGTGGAGAGGCATGTCATTTTACACATGACTGTCAAAATCGGAAACACCCCTCCTATGAGTATTGCTAGCAATTTGAACATGTCATAGAAGATTTCCCAGTACTTATAGCAAAGATGAAAGAAAAGAAAGATCAAGCACCTATGCATAATATCCAAATGATGAGAGTAGAGCCTAGTGAAGAGGAGCCTAGCATCAATATCGTGACATGAAGCGGTATATCAGAGACTGAAGGATGAGTATGCAAGGTTGTTGAGAAGCAAGTTGGGTTCGACCTGAGCCGCGCAAAGGAAACTTTTATGGAAGCTAAAAAGAGCTTCGCATAAGCTTCTACCTCAGGAAGTCATGAGAAGCCTAGAGGAAACAATATCACGCAAGACATAGAGCCTTTATTGTTACCAACATTTTTGAAGACTTTTGTGATGCTTCTATAGGATAAAAGGGTAGTAAAAGGGCTACAGGAGATGACTGATAATTATACAGGTAAGATTAAAACTCCTCCAGAATAGCATGTAGTATGCAAAGTGGGAAAAAGTAAGAAGCAAACAGGTCACAAGATGAGACTAACAACACAAATTGGGGAGTATGAGATGGAACAAGTAATTCTTGATCTAGGGTCTGAGGTGAATGTTCTACCAGAGAAAACACGAGAAACAATCAGAAGACCTGTGTTGCAATGGTATCCTATCTAGCTACGCACGGCGAACCAACAAAAGATCATTCCTATGGGGCACCTCTATGGGGTCATGGTAGATATTGAAGGAGAAAGCACCCTAGCTAATTTTGAAGTGATCGAAATAATTGACGATAGTAACCCTTACCCCGCACTATTAGGTATTTATTGGGCCTTTTATATGGGTGCAATTATTAATCTCAAAAAGTGTGGAATGACGTTTGAAAGAAAGGATCTCCGGGCCATTGTTCCATTGGATCAAATTGAAGGTGTGTGGTATACTGAATCGATCCGCGATTATAAGGAGGAGGATGATCTTCATCAGATTTATAGGATCACTATGCACAATGAGGACTAGGTCAACCCTATAGTGGATGGACGGATCGTATGGGATAGGGATAGTTCCTGCACTTCAGATTCTGATGAAGTGCTTGAGCATTGGGAGAACAAATGACATGAAGTCTCCTCATTCTGCTGTAATATGTTGACAAAATTGCTTCGATGCATATTCAATGAGGTATGGAATTTACCATATTATAATGGACTAGAATATTTTAATTTGTTTTTGGATAAGTTTGAAAGGGATGTGCCAGAAGCGCATTAGTTCCGAGCGTTAGATCTGGCACTGCGAGCTACGCATGCATGTTGGTGGGGTACGGATAAGGAAAACTTCGCTGATTGGAGGGAATATAGTTGAATAATGAAGTTGAGTTTTGGGTATGCTAATACCCATATGATGGAGACATACACTAGGAAGGATGATCCGTGCAAACATCTGTTGCGATGGACTTAGGTATGGGGAGAGGAACCACAACCGAAATGGGTTCACATCTTTTGTCACATTTTAGATACCATGCCAATGAACTAGTATTTGAAAACTGAGTTGTGACATGGGATGGTTGAATGGGATATCCTGAAGGAAAGCTTCCTGTTGACTTTCAATTTTAAAGATGGCTTTGAATGTATTGATGAGGCACTCTAAGAAATCAAAGCAACGATCTTCAAAATACTGAGGAACTGGTAGCATAGGTTTAGACAGGTTGGAATACACAGTTGCGCCATGCGCTGGAATGTCATAATGTGACTACAAAAAATAGTGAAGATGACCCTAGAAACATTAATATTCCCGAGTCCGAAGGACAATGTGAAGTTGAGGGACCTAAGGTAGAAATCCTTGACATGTCAGAGCCTTTAAATACTAAGTAGGTAAATATTGGATCAGATACACAGTTGAAGTTTTCTTAGATAGGTTACTATTGGGATGAATATATAGTTGATAAGGTCATAGAGATGTTGTGCAAGCATCAAGACTTGTTTCCCATCAAGTCCTCTGATCTAAAGGGGATAGTAGTGGATTTGGGTGTCATGAAGATTACTTTGAAGCTAGACGCGAAGCCTGTAAAGCAGTGCCCCTACCGATTAAATCCCATGTATAATGAGAAGGTGCACAAGGAGTTGGATAAGATGCTTGAATTTTGGAACATTGAATAGGTGGAGGAATCAGACTAGGTAAGTCCCATGGTAGTCCAAGAAAAGAAGCAGTAAGATGAAATTCAGATATGTGTAGACCTGAGGAAGTTGAATGATGCGTGCATCCATGACCCATTCCCTACGCCATTTACAAACGAGGTGCTGGAAAATGTTAGAGGGTAGGAAGTCTACTCATTTTCTGATGGGTTCTTGATGTACCATCAGATCAAGATCGAGGTAGAGGATTGAAGTAAGACCACCTTCACAGTAGAATGAGGTTATTTTCAATATATGGTAATGCCTTTGGGGCTAAAGAATGCACAAGCAATCTTTTCAAGAGTGGTAATTGCAGCTTCTCACGAATTCATCGACAAGTTTTTCAAAGTCTACTTTGATGATTGGACCATATTTGGGTTCGTCAAGTGCCATATTGCTAGTCTGTGCCTCATGATGGATACCTGTGAAAGACACCAGATCGCCCTTAACTTGAAAAAGTGCATATTATATGTACCCTATATAATATTGCTGCATCATGTTGTTTTCAAGTAAGGATTAATGGTAGACCCTACCAAGATAGTTTTCATTGTTAATTTGTACGCCTTGAAGAACGTAAAATAGTTATGTGCAATGTTGGGCCATATTCGATATTATAAAATGTTTATCAAGGCATATGTGCAAATAACTGCACCAATGGATATAATTTTGAAGAAGGATGCAACATTTTGCTGGGACAAAGATTGCTAGATTAGTTTAGACATTTTGAATGAAAAAATGGTCACCACTCCCATTATGGTGTTCCCAGATTGGAAAATGAGTTTCATGTTCATCTACACACATCCTCCATTGTGCTAGTTGTGGTGTTGACCCAACGAGGTGAAGGAGACATTGATCATCCTATAGTATTTGTGAGTTGGAAATTATCAAAAGTGGAGAAGAACTACTCGAGTATAGAGCGTGAAGGACTAGTAATGGTGTACACCCTATAGAAATTTCAGCACTATCTATTAGGCAGACACTTCAAGATGTATACAAACCATTATTCTCTAAAATACCTGGTCAATAAGCCTACATTGGGGGGGAATATTTGTAGGTGGTTGCTGCTACTCCAGGAATATGATTTTGAGGTAATTGTGAAGCTCAAACACTTGAATGCTGGTCCTAGTCACCTATCCAAGATTAAGAATCGTGACGAGCCTAGAAGTTTGGAAGAAGGGTTACTTGCATACAAATCATTACTATTCATGTCGCAGACAATCATTTTGCAGATATAATTTAGTTTTTGTCTAGAAGAACAACCCTAGAAGGATATTTGACACAATAGAAGAAGGAATTGGTGGTCCGAGCAGCTGACTTCTCTATGAACGTTTGACACTTATACAACATGGGCTCTGATGAGATACTACACAGATATGTCCCAGAGTATGAACGGACAAGCATTTTTCCACAAGCACATGTAGGAGTAGTGGGAGGACACTATGTTGGTAGAGAAACTACACAGAACATCCTTCACAAAGGACTTTGGTGGCCAAACGTTCATAAGGACTCAAAGGTGTATTGTAGTGCATGCGATTATTTTCCAAGGACAGGGAGACCATCACGAAGGGACGAGTTGCCCTTAAATCCAAAGATAAATTTGCAGGTGTTTGATAAATGGGTGATTGAATTTGTGGGTCAGATTCTCTTTCTAGGGAGAAAGACTGAGGCATGATACATTATTACCACAACTGAATACTTGACGCGATGGGTGGAGACACCGCCGGTAAAAGACTGTAGCATAGTTACCACTGTGAAGTTCATCTTTGAGTTTATTTTGTCCCGATTTGGTTTCCCTAAAATTTTAATCAGTGATAGGGGCACACACTTCTTAAATGAAACTATTGTTGTGATTCCTGAGGAATTCCAGCTATATCATCAGAAGAGTACACCATTTCACCCTCAAGATAATGGTATGGTAGAATCATTCAACAAAATCTTGGAGAACGCTTTGACCAAGGTTTGCAATGCGAAGCAGAATGACTGGTATGTGCGCATACTAGCAGTCCTTTGGGTGTATAGGACCACTTGTAGAAGGTTGACCAGCCAAACCCCTTTCCGACTGGTCTATGGGTAGGAGGTTGTAATTCCCATGGAATACATTGTGCTAATTATGCGGATTGCAAAATTCATAAACATGGTTTATCGTGATACTATTGAGGAGCATCTCGTGCAACTGGTAGAATTGGAAGAAGATCATTTTCTAGTAGGTTTTCATCAATAGGTGCAAAAGGATTGCGAAAATTTATGGCGTGATCACCATAGAAAGCAGTGCACCTTCCAAGTTAATGATCTGGTCTTGCTATACAACAACAAATTTACGAGATTCCTGGGGAAGTTTCAAATGCATTGGTGATCCATTAATGAAAAAGGTATTATAGACTATGTGTGAAGTTCTCTATGTTACTTAGTGCAACAGATCGAAAAGATTGGAAATAACATAAACACATCAATAACGTGAAAAACACATTTAAACATATCAACACAACCAAATTTAATAAAGGAGTTCACTAGACTTCTTGGCTACGTCTCCTGGTCCTTTCGCTTCTAGTGATGACCTCTTTGTTATGTCTTCAAATTGTTGTTACAGGTATGAGCTCAAAAACAGAGCCTCAAATATGAAAATGGAACTCACCACTGTGTTTAGCTTGCGTTTTTGAGTCAAAACGAGTATAAACTCGACTGTATTTGGCCACTATGACCTCCAAACCCCCTGGAATGGTTCCAAAACCACAATGGTCATATTTTTTGGTGATATGGTATTAATATACCATCTATAGTTAAAAAATGTGGTGAACATCGAAAAATACGATAACATTGAAATCAAAGGATAAACTAAAGCACTGGCAGGCGTGGGGTTGACCCCGACCATCCAGCCTTTTCCCTGCGCATATCCCGGTACCAAGCAGTCGAACAGTTATCGCGTTCCCAGCACGATCCAATGACTTGGCTGATCTCCACCGTCGATTCATCCTGCTCAATCCTACAACTGTCGTGCAATATCATGCTCCCACTAGCCCGATAGTTAAGACTCCGAAAGCACGTGAAAAAAGTTGTTTTGGTGTGCTACGTGCCGACCACTGAGTGGAATCGCGTGATTTTTTGAAAAACCATTTCCAGCCTTTAAGGCACGCGATATACCACTTACTACTTTCCTACCAGAACTCAAAGAAGTTAAACTTCTTTTGAATAACCATATCATGTCCATTTTCAAGGTTAACCTGCTTGCATGTCTTGATGCGATATGCGTCGATCTTCTATGACCAAGCTATCTCCGCTCTTGTTCATTGATCGAACTGATCCAATCGCCTATTGTATGAAACAACCAAAAATTTCCACGTCACCTTTTGTGCTGACATCATCCAGAACCTATGACTCATTCCTAGGTTTCCACGTGTCATATTGATGTAGGCATTGATCGTTGACATAAATTTTTGATTGGCTCTAATTTCTTCATCTAGACTCGGACTTACACGTTGTTTGCACTGTTGGATTCGTATTAACGAGCACTTCAACATGAGCCCACTTTCACCTGTATTTGAAGACTTTTATTTGGAGGCAAAATTGAATCCATTTTGTATCACTCCTCCCCACTAGAAGATTTTGGTCCACCAAAAGTTGGTTTTAGCTATCGAGTAAGTGAGGATAAAGTTCCCTCCCTTTTCCAATCTATATCCATCATGCTTTATTTGGATTTGTACCTTTGATTCCAACTCAAATATACTCAATATTTCCTCGTCACAAAGTCCTTATCCTCCTATCAAGAAGTGTGTCCTCTCGTAGCTCATTGAGATACTCGAGCAAAAGATCTTCAATGGAAGGTAGTTGACCTTGCTCTTTGGCATCTTCAATCAATTAAGGTTCATACAATCACAAGTTTTCAACATTTACGATGGAATAGATTTTCATATAAGCTAGTAGATCTAGGCGGAACGCATTTCCACCAATTTTTTCAAGTATTTTGGAAGGACCATATCTAACTGGTTTCAACTTTTTACCTTCCCCTTGCAGTATTTATTTGCTAATGTATATCCATACTTGATCACCAAATTGAAAACTATGCTCAACTCGATGCTTGTCATGTTGCACCTTATACCTTGCTTGGCTTCTTTCCAGCTATTCTCGTATTGCCTAGTGAATTTGTTGGATTTGTTCAATGAACTTGGTTGCATTGTCCACATCACTATGTCCATCAGCTATTATGTCTTTACAAAAGACAAAATCCAAGGGAAACTTTGGTATAAAACTGAAACAAGTCTCAAAAGGAGATCTTTGTGTAGAAGAATGTTTTGCATGGTTGTAAGCATGTTGCACATAACACAAATCCTCATCCCAATGTTTGGGATGCTTGCTGCAATATCCTTGAAGCAACTATATCACTATCTTGTTGACCACTTATGTTTGACCATCTATTTGCAGATGAAATGTCATGCTCTTCTTTAACTTTGTGTCCATTAAATCCCATAGCCCTGACCAGAATTTCCTGAAAAATCGAGAATCTCAATCAGATACAATAGAAGTGGGTAACCCAAAATGAACCCATACATTTTAAAAGAACAACTTTACAGTTTTTTTAGCTGTGACCTATTTATTACATGGTGTCAAAATACACATCTTACTGAACCTATCCACAACTACATACAAATAATCCTGACCCTTTCTAGAGTTTGGCAATCCCCCAACAAAATCCATGGAAACACTTTCCCAAGGATGAGAAGGAATTGGAAGTGGAGTATACAAGCCTAATTTTATATTACTTGGCTTGCTTGTAGCACACATAATAAATCCTTTAATATATCTAGAAACTGTCTCATTCATTCATGGCCAATAGCAGAATCTTTGTAATTGTGCAACTATTTTACTTACACCCAAATGACCTGATATGAGAGAAGTATGTGCTTCTCAAATTATATTAACTCTTTAAGTTTGTGGAATGCATAACTTTCCCAAATGATATAAGATTTTGTCTTTTATGTAATAATCCAATTCTTCTACCTACTTTCCATGACTTAAAGTTTCATATACATCCTTAAAATTTGTGTCTTGAGCATATTGTTCAATGTAACTTTCATGACTTACTGAATTATGCTTAAGTATTGTGGATGCATTTATGATTGGCCTTGATAACATATCTACAACCTTATTATGTATGCCCTTCTTATATCTAATAACAAGATAAAATTGTTGTAGAAAACCCATCCACCTGTAATGTCTTGATTGTTGCAATTTAGTTTGTGAGAGTAAATATTAAAGTGGTTGATGATCTGTATGTATGATTGTTTCTTCACCCATTATATAACGTTTCCACTTTTTAACACTATGAACTAATGCATATAATTCTTTATCATATGTAGGATAGTAACTACCGTTGATGTCAATGTCTCAAAATTAAAGTGTATAGGCTTTCTGTGCTGCATCAACATGGGCCCCATGGCATATGCACTTGCATATGTCTCAATCTCAAATGGATGCCGAAGATTTGGCAGTGCGAGTACTGGCGTTGTACCGACCTTTTCTTTCAATGCGTCGAAGGCTTTTTGTTGTTTTCCTCCCCACTGAAACACCTATTTCAAACTTGTCAAAGCATGTAAAGGAGTTGCAATCAAAGAAAAGTTAGAAATAAACTTTCTCCAATATTGCACTGCCCCTAATAAACTTCTGACTTTTGTAGTAGTATTGGGCTTAGGCCAATTTACAATGACTTCGACCTTAGAGGGATCTATCTTCAATTCACCGCCCCCTATAATATAACCAAAATAATTCAAAGATGTTATGCCAAATTCACATTTTGACAGTTTTACATAGAGATTTTCACTTTTCAAAACATGTAAAACCTGCTTTACATGCTTTACACATTCATCTCATGTTCTACTAAAAACAAAAATATCATCTAAATAAACTATTACAAAATCATCAATGAATGGTCTAAATACATCATTCATTGTTGGGTTGTGTTATATTCTTTCCACGACTAACCTACGTAGTGAACTGGGGGGTTAGAGGGGGGCGGGTAGCCCCCCTCTACGGGGTTCGAGGCAGCGCCTCGAGAAAATTTTTTTCGGACCCTATATTAGGTTGGGCGAACCTACCTATGGTTTTCGGTCCATAGTTTTGGACGCGATGGTTTTAGGTCCATGGTATTGGATGCTTCGGCATGTATAAATATGTATTGTAACATTGAAATAATAAAATGAAAAATCAAGCTGGTAGTCTCGGTTTTGAGATCCAGTGGGAAATCTCTATGTATATGTGTTTTATGTGTTATGCTCTCGCATTTTTATTTTTCCTGTGATTTAGAATTTGTATGCAGGTAATTTCT
>APFE031220727.1:63790-100521 GCA_000404065.3 Pinus taeda | reverse complement strand
TTTTATGTGTTATGCTCTCGCATTTTTATTTTTCCTGTGATTTAGAATTCGTATGCAGGTAATTTCTGTACGGGGTTAAAACCTACATTTATGACTCACATGAATGTAGTTGGAACGTTAGTTAAGCCAAAAGGCATAACCATCCATTCATAGAGTCCTTGCTTCATTTTGAAAGCAGTCTTCCATACATCTTGTTCTGCAACTCTAATATGATCGTATTTGCTTTGCAAGTCCAATTTAGAGAAGTAAACTGCATCTTTTAACTGATATAACAAATCATCAATATCAGGAAGAGGATATCTATTCTTTATTGTGATTTTATTTAATGCTCTAAAATCAATGCACATTCTCCACGAACCATATTTCTTTTGCACTAACACAATAGGTGATCCACACAATGATGTGCTTGGTCGAATAAACCCTTGATTGAGCAATTCCTGTACCTATTTCTTTATCTCTGCATTCTCTAGAGCTAATAACCTGTACATTCCAATGTTAGGTAGTGGAGCATCTTATTGCAAATAAATCTCATGTTCTATCTCTCACTTGGGTGGAAGCCCTTTAGGCTCTTGAAACAAAATATCATAATTGGAAACAACTTTAACTAGATTTGCTTTCTATTTAGCATTACAACCTTGGCTTTTACAATAATAAGTAAAAATTGCTTACTTGAATTTACAATTCTTTTCATTTGTCCTAAATTTATGAGAGAGAAGTTATCTTTAAGTTTATGAGCCCTTACAATATATTCAGTTCCATCCTTAGTGAGTTGATACTTATTTTCAGTTCAATAGAAGATAGCATTTCTATCGTACAAGTATGGACTTCCTAATACAAATCCACATATGTCCAATGGAACTATGTCTAACTCAACCTCATCTACAAACTTTGACCCAATGGCAAAATGAAGTTTACGTTGTTTCGTAACTTGTAGCTTTGTTTTATCACACATCCAACCTAATGGATATGGATTTTTCTGAGGTTTTATTTCCAGACCCAACTTCTTTACAATTGCTTCAGAAATCAAATTAACTTGTGACCCACTATCAAATAAAGTATCAATTTTAGTATGCTTGGAAATGACTCTAATATGAAATAACTCATTTCTTCTCCTGTCATCATTATCATTATCAACAGAATGTGAAGAAGTACTAGTAGATTCTTTAGAATCTTTACCTTTTATACATGTAACTATAACTATTGCCTCATCACCTAAGTCTAATCCCAAGTCCTTCTGAATAGCAACATCATTCTTTCACTCTTCACTCTTGAACTTCTTAGGCTTCAATTCTGAATGCAAAGACCAGCTATGTGCCTCATCGTATCCTTTCTTCTTACAATGAGTGCATGAAGGTTTATCCTTCTTCATAGTGTTTGTTTTCCTCTCCTTCTATTTCAATTTCTTCTTGCCTTTGCTCTTGCTTTTATTATGTTTAGATGATTTCCCAACATCTTGGGTTTCATTTTTACCTTTAGCTTCTAGATGAGTTGCTTGAACTGATACATCATGTAAGCTAGTTGGATTAAACATAAATATGGTATGCCTCAAATAACTATGAAGACCACCTATGTATTTCAACAATGTCTCTGGTGAGTCCAATGATATGCCTAATGTTAAAGCTCTCTTATGCAATTCCTGAGTATAACTCTCAACACTTTGACCTTTTAATTAACAGTGTTTTCCAACTCATCATTGCTTGTTCCATATAATCCAAAGGATAAAATTGCTTTTTAATGGCAGAAACAAATTCATTCCAAGTTGAAATGATTTTACCATGTTTTTTGAGATATTCTTGTGTCTTGCCTTCCCACCATACAATTGTGGTTCCTCCAAGTCGAAGGCTAGCAAGTTGGATCTTCTTCCTTTCTAAATCAAATTTTTGCACCCTACAATATACATCAATTTTTCTTATCCAATTATCAAGCTTTTCAACTTTAATTTCTCCATCATAAATTGGCATATCAAATTTTACATCTAATTTGATCAAAGAGGATTTCTTCTTTTTCTTTTTAGAAGAATTAGTCTTATGAGAAGAAGACGACGATGATGATGATGATGATGGTGATGATGGAGGAGATGGTGGAGGAAGCATTTCTCCTTTTCCTTTGTCCTCTTTATTTGGAGGAATAAAAAGAGAAGGTTCCTCTACTCCTTTGTCTAGTTCAGGTGATGAAGTGCCTTCACCTTTACCCTTTTTAAACTCATTATACATCCCTTCCACCATTGCACGTATCGTCATGAAACTATCCAAGAATTGAGATTCTGACCCAAGTGAAGTTTTATCTGCCTTCCTTCTTTGTGAAAAGACCCTTCCAATCTCTGGTTTTGCCTCAACAAGTTCACCTTCACCTCATCTGAGCCTCAATCTAGTAAGCATTGAAATCTGCACACAAACTTGTCAACCTTAAAAAACTTGAACTCTGATACCACTTGATCCATTAATGAAAAGATATTATAGACTATGTGTGAATTTGTCTATGTTACTTAGTGCACTAGATCGAAAATATTGTAAATAACATAAACACATCAACAACTTGGAAAACACATTCAAACATATCAACACAGCCAAATTTAATAAAGGAGTTCACCAGACTTCCTGGCTACGTCTCCTGGTCCTTTTGATTCTAGTGCTAACCTCTTTATTATGTCTTCAAATTACTATTATAGGTATGAGCTCAAAAACAAAGTCTCAAATACGAAAATGGAACTCACCACTGTGTTCAGCGCGAGTTTTTGAGTCAAAACGAGTATAAAATTGACTAAATTTGGCCATTATGACCTCTAGACCCCCTCGAATGGTTCCAAAACCACACTGGTCATCTTTTTTGGTGATATGGTATTAAAATACCATGTATAGTTACAAGCTGCGGTGAATGTGGAATAATACGATAACATTAAAATGAAAGGATAAACCAAAGGACTAGCGGGCATGGGGTTGATCCCGCTACCAAGTGATCCAATAATTATCATGTTCCTGTGCGATCCAACGACTTGGATGATCTCGGCTGTCGCGCAATATCACGCTCCCACTAGCCTGACAGTTAAGACTTTGAAAGCATGTGAAAAAATCTATTTTGGTGTGCTACATGTCAACCGCTGAGTGTAATCACAAGAATTTTTGAAAAACCATTTCCAACCTTTAAGGCGCGTGATATACCACTTAACACTTTCCTGCTGGAACTCAAACAAGTTAAACTTCTTTTGAAAAACCATATCACATCCATTTTCAAGCTTAACTTGCTTGCATATCTTGATGCGATATGCATCGATCTCCTCTGATCAGGCGATCTCCACTCTTGTTTGTTGATCAGACTGATCCAGTCACCTGTTGTATGAACCAATCACAAATTGCCATGTTAGCTTCTGCGTTGACATCATCCAGAACCTGTGACTCATTCTGAGGTTGCCATGTGTCCTGTTGATGTAGGCATTGACCCTTGACCTAAATCTTTGATTGGCTCATCCAAACTCATATTTACACTCTGTTTACACCATTGGATTCATATTAACAAGCACTTCAACGTGAGCCCACTTTCAGCAGTATTTGAAGGCTTTGATCAGGAGGCAAAATTGAATCCATTTTTGATCAATTAGCTGGGACCCTATGTCGTAAAAGAAATTACAGATGGTGGCATAGTTGAGCAAGCGAAGTTAAACGAGGAATTGTTTCCAGGAAAAGTCAATGGAAGTCGATTGAAGTTGTACAGGGGTGATCACGCCCCTGCGCAATGACTATATGATGGTAGGATAATCTTAGTACTTCAAGAAATTGCAAGGAAGTATAAGACTATAAACTACCTTGCTTGAAACTGGGAAAGACGAGGCAAGACAGCTATGTGATGGATGGAAGATAGGCGTAAAGTGGAGTTTCACCGAATAAGCTACACCACAAGGCTAGGTGCTGAGTAGCCTAGCTGAAAAATGATTGTTGGAAGCACTGTAGATGATTCGATGGAAAATTTTCCATTGAAAGGAGTGGGGAAGACGCATTTATGTAGCACATCTTTGGAAATATGCCACCAAATATGAATTAATGATTGGAAATTTGAGGGAATGGTTGGATTCAAATTCAAAATCATTTATAAATATGACCTTCTGCCCCACATTAAAACACTTTGCTTCTTGAGAGTTTTTATTGAGATTTTTCACATAGTCATGTCCCAAGTGCAGAATTGTATGTCTCAACCAAATCAGGAAGAACTCTTTTCACAATTAGGGTTGGCTGATGTACCTAACCTTCTTCGAGAATGTTTTGTGGCTAGAATGACAATAAAGCCCCTTGAGACAAAAGTCATGCCATATGTCCTTGTAGGATTTTCGACTACAGCGCCTAGGTCTCCCAAAACTAAGCCTTTTGTATTACAACCTTCTGCGTCTAAGGCGATAGATAAGAATCAGAAGAATCCACAACAAGTCCTGTTGAGGGAGTCACTACGGAAAAAACCTACAGAAGTCTACTAGAAAGGGAAGATGGATCGGTCATAACAGCTGACAGAGCCTATGGATTTGGGTGAAGAAGAATTGCATGGAGGCATCGAGGAGATTGATGTTGAGGGTGAGCCTATGACTCAACTACTAAAGTATATCCCATCGTGCATGGCCACAACTAAAGTGCCTAAAGATCCAAAAAATGAAAAATGCATGGTGACTACACCACTCTTGCTAGAGAAGGTGGTGTATGAGGGTGCATTGTTTGCCTACATACTGACCCTAAAAATGGAGGATTGGGACTTAGGGGATCACGAGAAGTTCCCTCAGTTGGCGCTAATCAAATACTTGTCCATGGTATATTATGAAGGATCAAAGGTTACGCGGTTGGAGCCGTTGAAGTGGGTCACTGGTGTAGGGGCTACAAGGCTCCTGAACCTACTCTAGATGTGACATTTCAATCGCACCATCATAAACACCGTTTGCATATGAAAATTTCTAAAATTAGTGTATGATGGGTGTCTTTGGGTGGGAGAACCCGTCTCGATCATGAAAATGCTGGTCCACTGGATCACCTTGCTGCCATACCAAGGAGTGGATCTGGAAGAGGCATTTGGAGGAAAAATGCAAGAGAAGAAACTCGCAGACCAGATGAAGAGCAAGTTTAATGTAGGTTTTAACCCCATAGAAAAATTACATGCATACAAATTCTAAAAACAAAAAATAAACAATGCCAGAGCATAACACATAAAGCACATATACATAGAGATTTTCCCCTGGATCTGAAAACTGGGACTACCAGCATGATTTTTCATTATGTTCCTTTCAGTGTTACAATACATATTTATACATGTCGAAGAATCCAATACCATGGACTAAAAACCATCGTGTCCAAAACCATGTGCGAAAAATATGCACAAAACCATAGGTAGGTTCGCCCAACCTAATATAGGGTCCATTTCTTTTCCTAGGGCACTTCCTCAGACCCCATAGAGGCACTACTTGCACTCGTCAAACCCCCTATGATGCCCCCACTATGTAATCAGTGCAACTACGTGGGCTAGTCATGGAAAGAATATAACACAGCCCAACATTTGGCCTCATAAAGAAGTCATGTGTTTATTCTATCTGCTTTATTACAGATCCTACAGTGTAGTTTTCTGCATAGATATTGCCATGCTAGATCATTCATAAGTGCCATGAACAAGACTTTGGAGCTCTATATAGTTCTGTTACCAAATAGAGCCTTACACATTGAGGCAGAAGAAGCAACAACACAACTACTACAGATGGAAAATATGGGCTTAAATATTGCGACACTCCCTATCGAGACCTTGTATGAGCTACACCAGGGGTATCCGACAAATTACAGATTAGGGAGTAGTGCACCCTGTTGGTAATCAATGAAGTAAAAACAAACAACCAATAGATATTTGCAGAGAAGGCATAGGTGTTGAAGGAGAAATCACCACACGAAGCCAACAATTAGAGGTAGCCATTACACAAGATTGCAATGAGCTTCCAGAACTCAACATTTCAGCTGAAGCAGCTTCCACGTAGAAGATCCAAAAGCTAGTCCCGACAATAAAAGTGTTTAAGGAAGAAATTGACCAAGTCTATTTCGAATTGCAGTTACATATTTTAGAGTTGCAATTGAAGCTATAGCCTACAACTCCTCTCAAGGTTCGGGAGTAGTGTGGAGATGATATCCAAGAGGGAATTTCCACTTAAGAAGACGCAGTCAAGGGCTAAACCAAGTTGTTTGATCAGGCCATGGAATTATGGACTGCATTGCAGGAGGACCCGGCTCTGCAGAAGATTGGCATGGACATCTAGGAAAAGCAAAGGTAGTTCGATGAAATCTGATCAACTGTGCAAACATTGGCACCAGTACAATGGTTCACGAGGTTCTAAGAAGGAAAGATGTTGCAAAATGAAATTGATGAGCTCCACCGTAAGGAATAAATTATCACTACACAAACAAAGCCATGGATGAAGGAGGCCAGCCAATTGACTTTATCAATACAGAGTAAACTTAAGGGCATGCAACAGACCCAGAGGACCATGGGCCTCATGCTCAAAAGCCGAATTACACAGGGACAACTGATTTGCAGGTTTTGAAGTTGGAATTTCATGAAATCCAAGTGAAGGTCGAAGCACAAGCTGAGTGATTTGAGGATGAGTCACGAAATTGTGTTAGGGGGCTGTTGGAATAGGGCCCCCTATAGTCAAGTTTTGGTACTTACTTTTTTTTTATAATTGTAAAGTCTCCACGATTTGTGGAAGCGGAGCACGAAGATAATAAGAGTCAAAGGGGTTTTAGTCCCTTTGGTTATTAGGAGATAAGAAGTTTTGAGACCCTCCCATGGTTTGCAGACCATGGTATTGTAAACACAAAGGATATATATATAGAAGGGCCATATCAAGTCTAGGAGGTAACTAATGGATTGAATATCATTGTATGGGCAAGTAAGCTAAGACATGAAGGTATGTTTCCTATACTTAGGCGAAGTGGAAGGCTCTTGCAGTTGAGTGTGTGGATACTTGGTAAGTCTGTAGGCTAAGTACATGGTCCCTTGTAGTTGAGTCCATAGGGAAGAAGAGTCTGTACTTAAAAGAATACATCTAATAAATATTGTTTTGATCCATAAATTGTGCAAATGTGTAACTATCTTTATTTTTTCAGTTTCTATATTTTTCTCTCTTTATCTGGAATTATATCAATGAATTCTTATCTTATGTGTGAAAGTAGTAGATAAATATGATTTATTGATGTTATGAATGTTTAAAGACCTTAAAAAAGGTATAGATTATGCTTATGTGAATTACTGCAATTATCTGTTTCAAAATAGTTAGGGTGTGCAAAGACAGAACTAAGCCCTAGAAGCGGAAAGAACCCATCACACATACCTCTGGATGTAGACACCTAGTTTTGTCATCCCCCAATACTGGTTCAGGTGAGACTGCAACCTCCGTTATGTCGGTTGTTGCCTAAAGGGCTAGCAGTTTAGAGTTTTGTTTGTTAGCGCAACTAACTTTGACCCTGGGTCAAGGCCCATCAAGCCAACACAACGAGAGGTTACTATGATTGCATTCGACCTCTTATTTGACCTTAAGGAAGTGGAATCGATCGAACACCTCAACCAACCTATCCATATCAACAATAGAACCCTCAGGAGACATGTTAGCCACTCAGACATCCTGTCCTTCGATCACACTAATGTTTTGGACATCTTAGGCCTCAGTTGCTTCTATTCTATAGGCAAGAGAGCATCCAGAGACCCAAAGTCACTCTCACAGGCTTTCCTGCCAATGACCAAAGACTAAATTTGTTAGTTCTATGTTATCGACTTCAGAATTTGAGCCACTTTTTTAGGCCCAAAGCCAAGGTCACTGCCCAGAATGGAATGATAACTTAGGAATAGTAAAATAATATGGAAACAATGACGCAAAAGAAATAATTTGAACAAGATCTTAATTAAATCCCTACTATCCATGATAGAAATTTCGGTAAACACATCATCAACATGTAATATATAGTTGGAAACAACATAATTAAGTGTAGGGATCCCATACTTATCTGAAAATCTCTATGAACCATTCTTCCCTCATGTCATTTGCTGCATTATCATCTATTAGGCCATAAATACATTATCCATTCATTTACAAGTAAAAACATGCATAGAACCATACATAGCTTCTGTCATAAAATACACATATAACCAACATAATAGGGACATAAATATTGTAAGCAAATCAACCTTAAAATCCACATATATATCAGTACATTTACACATGAAAATCAAGGGAATGAATTTCTCATTATAATGCAATAAACCAAATGGACATAGGACTACCACATTCCACCTGACTATAGAATGGCTGAGCCAAATCTCTCTTTAGTCATTCATCCCTGTGCCATATTCCAAGCATGAATGTGAGACTCAAACCAAAAGAACCAACCATGGAATACTGAGGCTAAACCACCTCACCCTCATTAATAGAAACTAGGCTTTACTGTAATCCATCCTGAAACACTAGGCCAACATAATGAACGCATCATAACAGGATGTACCATGATATCCACTCAATCACTAGGCCAAAAAATCATGGATGCCACCAATTTCTCCACCTACACTGTGAGGAATTTTCCTATCTCCTGGTCTCTTAAGATTTACCGCAATCCAAACCTGGATCACTAGGCCCTAAACTGAGACCCACTCTCTAGGCTTTACTACATATCCTAAACCCAAGATTACTAGGCCCAATAGAAAGAAAACCACCTCTTGGCTTTACCATATATCCTACCATTCACGACAAGGATTTCGAGGCCCACCGAGGCAACCCAATCTTGGATTTATCGCAACCCACAGTCTTATTTAGGGGTCACTAGGCCAGTGGTTTTACCATGATCCATATTCTAGTTCAAGGACCACTAGGCCATATGCTCTATCATTCTGAGGTCCACCCCACTCAGCTTTGAATCCATTCGAAAATCCATCTCAACCAAAACATGAGAACCCCATCACACCATGACTATCCAGAAATGGAACGACTAGGATGAAAAACATTGTTACACCTAGAAAATCCCATGCCATGATAGAAAACAACCACATGCAATTCCATGCATGCCAAATATGGCAATGAAAATACACATGCATGCCGATACCTACAATGAAGACTGTTGTGGCTACTTGATCTTTCCTTTCGCTACTTAATGTTTGCTTCCAATTGCATTCTTTGTCTTTATTGTTCCAATACCAAAATTGCTCCAAGGAACTCTACATTTCCAAGAGTGAGATAGAAAGAGAGAGAATAATGAGAGAGTTCCAAAACTCAACTGACAAAAGGTTACAAACTGATCCTCGAAAGCCTTTTTATGAGTGAGGCCTCGATTTTCTTCATTTTCAATTATTTTCCTTCAATTTTATCATCACATGCAACCTATGACCTTTTACCTCCCTTTTCTCCTAATTTCCATTATTTTCATAAATAAATGTGCCCAAAATGTCATTTTTCCTTTCCAAATACTTAGCCATAAACAACCAAATGAACACCCCCTAGGATGTCTTGCCCAACATTTAGCTCAAAATAAGTGTCCCATAAACCGTGGTTAATTTTCTTTTCCACTATTAACTTTTATTACATGGAATTTTCACCAAGGTTGTTAGAAAACCCTCTCCCCTGGGGAACACGATCCTTGGTGTTAGACCACACCAATACCTCAGCAAAATTGCTAAAAATAAAACATACTGCTCATGGATCTTTATAACATAGATCTATGTAGTATTTACAATGATCACCCTGCTAAGGGAAAACCATCATGACAACATACCAACATGACAAAGTAATAACATGACACCCATACTGCTTATTGGAACTTTATAACATAACTCATGGTGATATTGACGTCCATATACATATGTACATATAGAAACACCACCAAAACATATACCAAAATCACACCAAAACACCAAGGAAAATTGCTTTGCCTCAACTGGAAAACAAGGAAGGATACATAGCCCACATCTAATCTGCCATCTCCTATGAAGCTTCATTGGGACCAAAGTGCTTTCACTCCACTTTAACTTTCTTGATTTCTCGGTTTCAATGCATGAGCACCTTTTTCTACAATATAGACTAAGGCTCAGGCTGGAATTCTCCATCTAGCTCCACCTGTAATACATACCAGTCAATCACATGATCAACATATCTAACATACTTCTTAAACAATAGTACATTGAAAACATCATGGACTTTCACTCTTAGAGGCAATGCAAGTCGATAGGCTACTAGCCCAATCTGCTCAATGATACTAAAGGGTCCACAAAACTGTGGTGCCATCTTGGAACAAGATCTAATCTTCAAGGATCTCTTCTTTAGTTTGATGCACAAGTACACTTGTTCCCCAACCTGGAACTACTTGAAAAACTTGTTTCGATCTACATAGCTCTTTTGCCTATCCTGTGTTGCCTTTAGATTTTTCTTGATCACCTGCATTTCCTATTCCATGTCTACCAACATATCTGGTTCAATCAACACCTTGTTAATTGGACCGCTCCAATTGATGGGAGTATTACAACTCCACCCATATAATGCCTCAAAGGAGTCATCCTCAATGACTCCTCATAACTGTTGTATGTGAACTCTACCAAGGGCATATACTCTTCCCACCTTCACTACTGATGCATCACATACATCCTCAACATGTCCTCCAATATAGTATTGAACCTCTTTGTCTATCCATCTTCTTGTGGATGATAAGTTGTATTGAAGGCCAACTCTGTGCCCAAACCTGCAAATAACTTATTCCAAAACTTGGAAGTGAACTTTGCATCCCTATCTGACCTTATCTTCTTCGAAACGCCATGCAACCTGACCACATTTCTGATGAATACCTATGCTACATTGCTAGCTGAGAATGTAGACTTCAATGGAATTAAGTGTGCAACCTTTGTTAACCTATCCACAACAACCATGATGGAATCAAGATGGATCACTGTATTTGAAAACCCTGTAATGAAGTCCATGGAAATGACTTCCCATTTTCACTCTAGGATTGTGATTGGTTGTAGCAGTCCACATGGATTCTTACATTCTTCTTTCATTCATTGATGATCAAAACATATACCCACGAACTTTGCTACATCCCTTTCCAAATTCAGCCAAAAATAAAATATATTCACTATTGTGAGTGTCTTCTTGTAACTTGGGTGACCTGAATAAGGTTTTTCATGAAACTCTCTCAAGATCACCTTCTTGAGCTCATTGTTATCCATCACATATATCTTGTCACTGAACTTGACCAACCCATCCATTGCAAGACAATAATCCATACCTTGTGCACCTGTACTTATACCTGTACTTATGCCTATACTTGTACTACCACCTATACTTTTACCACTACCTATACCTATACTTGCACCTATAGGTATACTAGTACATGTACTTGTACCTGCACCCTGTTGCAACCTATGCATAATATCCATATATTTGACATCCTGTGGACCTGCACACGAGATCCTATAGTGTAGATTTGTCCCATAGGAGCTCATAGCTTCCAAGTGATTTACCTGTACCCACCAACGGAGAGCATCTTCCACCCTATTCTCTTTACCTTTTATGTAACTGATCTCGAAATCAAACTCATTTATTGATCATGGCCAACCATCTAGCCTACCTAAAATTCAGATTCAGTTAATCAAACAAATACCTTAACCCAATGCGATCAATCATCAGTACAAACCTCTAGCGAAGAAGGTAATGTCTCCACATCTTCAATGCATGTATAATTAATGTTAACTCAAGATCATGTGTAGCATAGTTTTTTTTGTGCTCATTTAGTTTATGTGATTCATAGCATACCACCTGTCCATCTTGCATAAGGACTCCACCAAGTCTTGTCTTTCAATCATATGTGCTTAGTACAAACTCTTTGTCCGGATCTACAATCTATAGAACTAGTGCATGTGTCAATAACTTCTTAAGTGGATTAAAGCTAACCTCACACTCCTTTTTCCATTCAAACTTCTTACCTTTCCTCTACAATGATGTGATAAGATAAGAAATTCGCAAGAAGTTCCTGTTGAACCTCCTATAATAGCATGTCAAACCCATGAAAGATCTCACCTCAACCACACTCTTAGGAGCTACCCACTCCATGATGGCCCTTATATTCTTTGGATGTACTACAATTCTCTCCTTCAAGATAACATTCCCCAAGTAGTGTAACTTAGTCTAAAATAAATTACACTTTGTATATCTTAGCATACAACTGATGCTCCCTCAACAACCTCAACACTGTTGCTAAATGCTCGACATGCTCTTCCTCACTTTTAGAATATACCAGTATATCATCAATGAGCACAATAACAAACTTATCCAAATATGGATGCATCACAATATTCATCAAACACATAAATGTAGTTGGAGCATTAGTTAAGCCAAATGGAACAACAAAAAGCTCATAATCCCCCTACCGGCTTCTGAAAATTGTCTTGTAAATGTTTTCCTCTTTGATGAGTACATGATGGTGTCTTGATCTCAAGTCGATCTTCGAGAACGCTGCTGCTCCCTTCAGCTAATTGAACAAGTCATTAATCCTTGGCAAAGGGTACATGTTCTTCACGGTCACTTTGTTCAACTCCCTGTAGTCAATTCATAATCTGGGAGTTCCATCTTTCTTCTTCACAAATAAGACCAGTGTTCCCCATGGTGATACACTTGGCCTAATGTATCGCTTGTCCAACATTTCCTTCAGTTGCAACTTTAACTCAACCAACTCAAGTGTGCTCATCCTGTAAGGTTTTTTTGATGTTGGAGCTGGCCTTGCCATTAACTCAATAGAAAAATATACCACCTTGTGTGGTGGAAACTTTGTAATGTCCTCAGGAAATACATTATAAAACTACTACAAAATTGAGTACCTTCTCAACACACTTTCATCCTCAATATCCTTTCCCTTATCGCTAGAAATGTGTACTCCAAATAACATACACCCTTTCCCAGGGCTATGCTTTTCTTGTAATGAGCCTTGGTATTGCAAAAAGAATGCTGCAACTCCCAAGGCTACTGACCTTAATTATCAACCCGGGGTTCGTACAAACTTAAGAGGTGTCGGCACTATATGTGTGGCATACAATGTGTCCTTCCTTTGTTTTCATGATGTAATGGAATGCATGTACTTAAGTCAAATCCTAAACTAATTACAGAAAATGAAATGTTCGAAATGGAACCTTAACCTATTGCAAGAAAGAAAGTACAAGGGAAGAGATGAAAATTCAATGCTAAATCACACCATTTCCTAATTAACTGCCAAGAAACTATGTTTTTCAATAATTGTAAATTATCATTAACCAAATGCTATTGTCTAAGCATGGAATTAAGAAGCATCAAACATCACTAATGTGCAAGTAAAGGGACTAAAATAAATCTGTTTTTGTCTTTTTGTCTTTTCATGCAAAATCAAATATGCAAACTAATTTCCTTTGGTGATGTGGCCGGTGAATTAAGGATGTTGGAGGTTGGATGGATAGGTTAGGAGATGGTTGGATGGTGTAGGATACCCTTGGGAGGCGTTTGGTGACTTCCTAAAGGTTTTCCCTCAATTCAACCTCAAAACAGGCCATTTCAGGAAAACCTACACGATGTACTAGAAACCTACAGGATGATCCTGTAGGAATTACAGTGAACCTACAGGATACAACCGAGAGAAAAATGTGAGGTGTTTGAGGTGATGGGAGGCCTAGTAAATGTGTGTGATGGGTGGAATGGAGTGGGAAAATTCCTAGGATCACTCATAACTCAAAACCAAAGTTGGGAGATGGATGGATTTGCTCATAAAGCTTCAGAAGTTTCCTTGTGAAATGATGAAATTGGCGAGGGTTTAATGACAAAGAAAATAAAATCCAAACTGGATGGGACAAATGTTTTTATTATCTAGGATTTCTTAGGTCCCTATTCCAATTGGAATCACTCAAAAAGACCTATGTTAACCCATCGAAAAAAAAAAAAAATATTACTAGTCAAAAATCTAGAAATTTGAGAACTAGTGGGATAGTAAATCTAAAAAATGCCTAACCAAATCAAGTGAAAATTGAATGGGGTGATTTTTGTTATGAAATATAATGTTTTTTTGATCTAATGCAAGTGGAATAAATTCAATTGAAGCTCGTTAGCATGCTCTAAAAAATAGCAGAAATTTATTGTTCTTTGCTAAAAAGGAGGTCCAACAATCTAGATTTAGGAATAAGAAGACTAATCCAAACAACTCAATGATTACTATGAACTTCCAAAGCTTTTAAAAGGATGAAATAATTATTTTTATCCTACAAAAGAACTTATATCAACCATTTACTCAATCCTACAACAAGAAATCAATAACACTAAATGTAGAAATAGAAGAAATAAAAACTAGAGATGCATGTGAATAAGAAGTGAAAAGAAGGAAATAAAAGGATACAAAAGGGCTTTGAGGCTCTTGGGATGGCAAAGCCCAAGGAAACTCAGAGACCTATGGAGGATAACAATATTTATTAGCTAAACATGACACCAATGTTCATTATTTTCATCAATAGATTACATCCCTACAAGAAAATACAATGGAGCTGCAAAAGTGCAAGCTCTCCCCACAATAACACTAATGAAAATCTATCCCTAGAGGAAAATTCGACTTGGTACTTATACAAAATTATTAAGAATAATTCCCCATGAATGGAGGAAGCTTTCCCCACCAAAATACCTTGATTAGTGGATCTAGTCCCCAATACTAGGAATTTCCATTAAATAGCAAGGAACACATTCCTAGATTTTTTCAATTATTGGAGTTCCACAATTTGTGCCATAATTCCATAATATCTTGTTGACTTATTATTTATTATTGATCCTTGAGTAGAAGGGAACAAGTTCCTAAATTATCTCCTCCTCCAACTCTTCATAGTCTACCTAATATTCTCATAATATTCCACAAAAAATAAATAATATTAGACACAAATATTCAATTATTCATAAACCTTCCTAAGGAATATATTAAAGTTAAAAATAAATTATTTAATACAAAAAGAGAGGTTTAATTTGCTTAAATATGTCACAGGCTTTAATTTATGTCTAATTTAGAGGCCCATCATACCCCCCATTGAAAGTGTTTCCCATCCTCTGAGAATTTTAGTGACTTCATTGTGCCTCATCCATGGCCCTGGTGGTCTCTCTCGTGTACATTAAGAATCTTGGTTGTAAGCCCTGCAAGGAGAAGCCCAAAAACATATTTGTTCAAAGAAAAATCATTGTTTCTTGAGACCATTTGCTTGCCTTCTTTCCCTTTATTCAAGATGGGTTCTTGAATATTTTTCAGTTTGGCAAGGTCTTCCACACCTTTCTAAACCTTCTTCTACCTTGTTCTTCCATTTGGACACATCTTGTAGGATTTCTGGGTCACTGTAATTCCTACAGGATCATCCTATAGAAAACACAGTCCCTTTGTAAACCAAAGTAAAGGAGTGGAAAAAATAACAGAAATGGTGGAGGAATGAATGGTAATGAGTGGTAAAATAAAAATGTGAGTGACAGGGTTCCCTTTCTAATCCTCCTTTGCTCTTTGACCATCCTTCTTGCTAACCTGAAAATGGAAATTTCATGAAAATGGAGAGGATTCTCTCTTTGTTTTTTTTTCAAGAATGGAATGGGATCGATGAATGATGAATAGATAGTGAATATGAAGTGGATGGAGGGCTTGGAGTGTTGTGGTGACCTTGGCCTTTGCAAAAATTTCTTCTTTTAACTGCTGTCCTCATTCCTTGAAATCATCACCCTTCATAATTTGACTTTTTAGCATTGCATGAGTGAAGGAGTGAGTTGCAATTAATTAACTGAAGGCAGCTAAGACTCCTAACCAATCCTTAGCGTTTAAAACCTCATCTCTCATGCATTGACAACAAATTTCTAACTATAATACACTCAAGAGAAGAGGTCAAGAATATTGCATACATGTACCTACCAGATGATTGTTGGAGAGACATGCATGCTGCTGCTGAGTTGAAATTGATGTGGTGTTGGATGGTGATGCTAATGATCCTAATGTTGCTGCTAAGCTCTGGAGGAGCTTCTTTCACCTTTGGATCTCCTTCAAAACTGATCACTACCAATCTTGTAGGTGTTGTTCTGTGTCCTATAGGTTTATAGGACAACAACTTGTTTTGTCCATATATCCCAAATGGTAGATTGGATTGAGTTGAAACTTTTAGAGCAAGTTTCCATCATCATTATGCACCTCCCCATAGAAAACTTTTGGTCAAATGATGCACAAATCTTGATAAAAACTAAAAATGGCTGAAGGTGATGGAGGCTGATTTCTTGGAAACTGTGTGCTAGAATTTGTTTAAATTGTTTGGGCATGTTACCATCATCCATATGCATCTCTCCATTAAACAATGTTTTAAATGGATGCATGGATATTGAGAAAATGAAAAAATGGCTGAAGGTGATGGAGGCCGATTTCTTGGAAACCATGCACTGGAATTTGTTGAAATTATTGGAGCATGTTACTATCATCCATATGCATCTCCCCCTGAAACAACTTGGCAAATGTATGCATGGTTCTCAGTTTAGGGCAAAAACAAATTTCTGCTCTATGTATTTTTGTATCATGTAGTAATACAGAGCATCCTGTAGTTTTTGGGGACAACGAGGAAAATGAGTGGTGTAAGCTTGAGAATGATGGGTGGATGGTGAAAATAGATGAGAGTGATAGATTAGCATGGCCTTGGCCTTGTTGGAGCATTTGAGTGAAAAAAGGAAAAAGTCAAAATTTGACTTCTTTTGACTAGGCTTGACCAATTTTCCTTTTGGTACCAACTTGTTCTTATTCCTTGTAGATGTTAGAGAGTACATGCATGCATGGAGCAAGAATTCTTTTATTTTTTTCTCTTTCTTTTCTAGGCATACTAGCCACCTCAATGAGGTTTGCAACTAGTAGATTTGCCTAGGCGCCTCAAAGGAGGTTTTCAACTGGATCTTATTTTTTCTCTTTTTTATTTTATTTTTTTCAACCCATTGACTGCCTCATGGAGGTTTTCAATCAATGAGCCAATCTGAGGCACCTCCAAGGAGGTTTTCACTTCACATATTTATTTTTTCTCTTATTTTTCATTTTGTTTTTGTTTTTTCTCTACCCTACCCTACCTGAAAAACAAAATCACTTTCAAGTATAATAATACTTCCAAAGGAGCCATGTGCACATTAAGATGACAGACAAAATGATGTGGAGGCTTGAAATGTATTCTTTGACATGTACCTAGATTTGAGTGATCAAATGCTTTAAATTTGATGAATACAAGCACAATTGAAAAAGAGAGTATTGTTGCAACTTAGTGACTACCTGGAACCATATTTCAATATAGTTGTGATGTCTCTGGTCCACTTGTTGATTTGGATCATCTTGTATGTCTTCTTCTACCATGACCTTCAAGTCTTCCTCCTTTTTCCGATTGATCTCTTGAATACATGGAGGATTTGATGGTAACCATGAGGGAGCTTTCTCACTCTCAAATTTTGTTGTCCACTCTTCATTAAATGAAGCCCATGGTTCTTTGATCTTCTCTTTTAAGTCTTCTTCTTCTAGATGTGGTCCTTCAATATATTTTTTTTTTTCAATACTCTTCCTGAGTTATGATGAATACCATTGATCTCAAGAGGAGTTGTTTGGAAGTGTTGTACCTCAGCATTGTAAGTGGGCTGAGCTACTTCAATGTGCGGGTTTGGGAATGGTGGTACAGGTTGTTGAGTGGGAGTGTATATTTGAGATGGATGTGGATGGGGTTGTGGTTGTGGTGGAGGTGAATGCTAAGGATAACATGGAGTTTGGTATGGAGGATATTGAGGAATATATTGAGGATATTGTGGATGGCTCCCATAAGTTCCTTATCAAACTTATTGCCAAAATTTCTTTTGGGGTTGAGATGGTCAATGTTGCCAAGGAAAAGGTGTGTTCCAATTGATTTGAGGTGGATTTTCATAAGCTTGAAATTGTGAATTAGGCTCTTGCATCATATTAGGCTGAATAGGCTACCATGGTCCTCTTGGAGCTGCATAACATAGTTGCATTGGTGATTGACTTTCTCCATTGTCCTCTTGGTAAACCTCGTTCAACCTTGGTAGTGAGGAGAAACATTTAACATCATGTGATTTTGCATGGAAAACATAAACATATTCTTTTTTCTCATTTTGTATTCTTAACATTTCTACTTGTTTGGTTAAATTGCTAAGAATTTATGTTTTAAAGTCATCAAATAAATTTCCATGTTTAGATTGACTTATCGATCTTGATGTTGATTTACCTACTCTTGCTTTTCCTCTTGATATATGTTTGCATGTTTCATATATTTCCTCAAATGATAATTGATATACATCACCTCTACTCATGAGATTAAGGAGATCAATCCACTCATCCCTAATTGTTCTAAGTAAGAGGGTTTTTAGTGTGTCAGATCCTAAATGATGTAGTTTTTCCCTCTTAACATTATACATGAACCTCTCTATTAAATCCTCTAGACTCTCATCTTCTCTTTGACACATTCTAAAGATTTCTTCTTTAAGATCATGATCTTCATATTTTTCTAGGAATATCTTTTGCATATCATTCTATGATCTTATTTAATTAGTCCCTAAACTCATGATCCATTTAAGAGCTCTATCATTCAATGTTGCCGGAAACAATCTCAATTTTTGAGTTTTTAATAAGTAACCATAAGACCTATAAACAATCTCAAATTCAAAGAGAAAATTTTTTGGATCCTCTGACCTTAGACCATGAAATTTTGGAAGAAAAGATGGAGGGATGTTCTTCATGTGCACACTTCCATTAGTATCTTGAATGGGAAATCTGATTGGATCTTCCTCATTGTCATCATCGCCATCGATTTCTTCTGCATTCTTCGTCGTCTTCTTCTTCTACCTGCAAAAGCGAATGGTGATATGGCTCTTACTGCACCATGTGATCAAATGGGGGTTGGGTTGGTGTTGGAGATTTTTTTTTTTTTTTTTTTTTATGATTGAATGAAAACTATAATGCAACACAATTTTCTACTTTTGAAATTAAATATGGCTAATGATTTTTTTTTTTTTGCAAAAATTAAAAAGAAATGAATCAATTAGGGAAGAAAACAATGCATACTTTTACACCTCTCCAAAAACGGCACCAAAAAGTGATGAGCCTCGGTATTGCAACAAGAATGCTACAACTACCAAGGCTACTGACTTTAATTATCAACTCGGGGTTCGTACAAACTTAAGATGTGTCGACACTATATGTGTGCCATACAATCTATCCTTCCTTTGCTGTCATGATGTAATGGAATGCATATACTGAAGTCAAATCCTAAACTAATTGCAGAAAATGAAATGTTTGAAATGGAGTCTTAACCTATTGCAAGAAAGAAAGTATAAGGAAAGAGATGGAAATTCAATGCTAAATCACACAATTTCCTAATTAACTGCCAAGAAACTATGCTTTGCAATAATGCTAAATTATCTTGAACCAAATGCGACTATATAAGCATGGATGTAAGAAGCATCAAACTTCACTAATGTGCAAGTAAAGGGACTGAAATAAATTTGTTTTTGTCTTTTTGTCTTTTCATGCAAAATCAAGTATGCAAACTAATTTCCTTTGGTGATGTGGCAGATGAATTAAGGATGTTGGAGGTTGGATTGAAAGGTTAGGAGATGGTTCGATGGTGTGGGATACCCTTGGGAGGATTTTGGTGAATTTCTAGAGGTTTTCCCTCAATTCAGCCCCAAAATAGGCCATTTCAGGAAAACCTATAGGATGTACTAGTAACCTACATGATGATCTTGTAGGAATTACAATGAACCTACACGATACAACCGAGAAAAAAATGTGAGGTGTTGGAGGTGATGGGATGCCTAGGAAAGGTGTATGATGGGTGGAATGGAGTGGGAAAAATCCTAGGATCACTCAGAAATCAAAATCGAAGTTGGGAGATGGATGGATTTTCTCAAAACGCTTGGAGAAGTTTCCTTTCGAAATGATGAAATTGGCATGGGTTTAATGACCAAGAAAATTAAATCCAATTTGGATGTGACAAATTTTGTTATTAACTAGGAATTATTAGGTCCCTATTCCAATTGGAATCACTCAAAAACACCTATGTTAACCCATGAAAAATATAATAAAAAACATTACTAGTCGAAAATCTAGAAATGTGAGAACTAGTGAGCTAGTAAATCTAAGAAATTCCTAACCAAATCAAGTGAAAATGCAATGGGTAACCTTTTTTATGAACTAGAATGTTGTTTTGATATAATTCAAGTGGAATAAATTCGATTAAATCTCATTAGCATGCTCTAAAAAATAGCATAAATTTATTGTTCTTTGCTAAAAAGGAGGTCCAACAATCTAGATTTGGGAATAAGAAGACTAATCCAAGTAGAAAAATTATTATTATGAACTTACAAAGATTTTCCAAGGATGAAATAATTCTTTTGATCCTACTAAAGAACTTACATCAACAATTTAATCAATCCTACAACAAGAAACCATTAACACTAAATGCAGAAATAAAAAGAAATAAAAACTAGAGATGCATGTGAATAAGCAGTGAAAAGAAGGAAAGGAAATGATACAAAAGGGCTATGAGGCTCCTAGGATGGCTAAGCCCAAGGAAACTCAGAGATCTATAGAGGAAAAGAAGATTTAGAAGCTGAACATGACACCAATCTTCATTATTTTCATCAATAGAATTACATCCCTACAAGAAAATACAATGAAGCTGTAAAAGTGCAAGTTCTCTCTACAATAACACTAATGAAAATCTATCCGTAGAGGAAAATTTGACTTGATACTTATTAAAAATTATTAGGAATCATTCCCCATGAATGGAGGAAACTTTCCCTACCAAAATCCCTTGATTAGTGGATCTAGTCCCCAATGCTAGGAATTTGCATTAAATCGTGGGGAACACATTCTTAGATTTTCTCAATCATTCCTTAGAGGAAAATTCGACTTGGTACTTATACAAAATGATTAATAATCATTCCCCATGAATGGAGGAAGCTTTCCCCACCGAAATCCCTTGATTAGTGGATTTTCTCCTTTGATTGGTGGATCTTCTCCCTTGATTAGTGGAACACATTCCTAGATTTTCTCAATCATTGGAGTTCCACAATTTGTGCCATAATTCCATAATATATTGTTGAATTATTATTTATTATTGATCCTTGAGTAGTAGGGAACAAATCCCTAAATTATCTCCTCCTCCAACTCTTCATCATCTGCCCAATATTCTCATAATATTCCACAAAGAATAAATAATATTAGGCACAAATATTGAATTATTCATAAACCTTCCTAATGAATATATTAAAGTTAAAAATAAATTATCTAATTCAAAAAGAGAGGCTTAATGTGTTGAAGGATGGTCATAGGCCTTAATTTATGTTTTAAATTAGAGGCATGGGCCTTAATTTATGTTTTAATTTAGAGGCCCATCAACTTGCATAGTTGTCACCATCCTAACTGATGTGGCTTTCTTCTTACCCTGAAAGACTCTTGGTTCCCCATTGTCATGAACACACTCAATGAATTTTTCATAACAATTTACCTTGGTTCTATGAATATAAAACCAATCCATGCCCAACAACATATTGTATGATACCAACGGTAGTACATTTAGATGTGATGTGGTAGGAATACCATTTAAACAAAATTCACAAGTTCTTACCCAATGATGAACTCACTTCTTTGTACCTATAGCCAACTGTACTAACCAAGACTCTACATGCAAGTCTTTAATCAAAACACACTTATCCACCAAGTCAAGACTAACATAGCTGTAAGTAGATCGAGGGTCAACCAAAATAGGAATAACTTGATCACAAATCTTACCATCCATCTCAATGATAGATTCTCGGTGTTCTACTTGTATGTTGTCCACTAATGAATAGATATGAGGAATGCTCTTCCCAACATCCCCAATAGTCTCTGCCTCCCGTGCACTATATATATGAGGCCTACCACCCTGATTTTGTGGTCAATCTCTCTTAAGGTGTTCCTTGCCACATGTCCAACACTCCAACCGAGTAGTACCAACACTTCTATGCTGCTAATGCGACTTATGTCTCCATCTAGTTGCATTAAAACTCTTTTGTGGTGCCACATTTTATTTCTCACCTGCATGTTGAGGCATTTTCCTCTTAGGCTACCATTTACCTTTACCTTTGTCTTTTCCCTTCCGTCCTTTTTGAGATTCATTCTTACGCTTTGATTGTTCATAGTAATGATTTGATTTCCCAATAAATTCCTCAAGTGGCCAAAGATCATCATACTCAATCCAATCTCTAAATGCTAATGGAAAACCACTGACAAATCATTGAACTTTAGCCTTCTCATCGACAAGATATGGTACATACCTCAATAACTCCAGAAACTTGGTTGTGTACTCTTCATCTATCATTTATCCCATATTTAGCTCATAGAATTCTTTAGACTTACTTTCATAGTACCTTTCTGACAAACAATTATTCCTAAAAAGCCTTTTGAACTCCCACCAACTCAAGTCATTTGTCCTGATGTATCTGCCTCACTTAACATCTTCCCACCAAATGTCTACTTTACTTTTCAATCTCAACATCACTACTTTGGCCTTCATGTTATCTGTGTACTCGCAAATCTTAAAGAATTTTTTCATCCCAAGTATCCAAGCCTCTACATTTTCTGACTTCTTTACATATCCATCAAAATTAGGTGGTTTTTATTTCTTGAATTCATCTAGAAGGTATCCCCTATCATTCCTCCTGTAAGGATGATAGCAATGACAATCATGATGTTTATCAGAACTAGAACTAGAATAGTACCTGTACTCATCACCCCTCCTATCTGGAGTGTCCAACAACTTGCCATCTCTCACCATACCAAATCTATCTAACTTGTTTCTACTAGAAGACCTACTACCATATGCCCCAATTATTTCTATCCTCATGTCCATGGCTGATCCAAAGTGGCCCTTGTCGCTGCAAGTCTGTCAGACTTCGAAAACATGTAGCAGTAACCTCTTCTTGTTTCTCTTGTTCCTGTATGATCCAATCATTATCTACCTTACAAATCCTTATCTCTTCCATCAAGCTTCTAAGTGTATCAGCCAAATTAGAAGAGTGCTCCACACCACACTACTTATCTGATGCATAGGGACATTCTATGTAGTCTACCACCTTTCTAGTCATTTGATCTCTTTCCTGTAATTCATAATATGTGAGATAAACCAAATCACAATAAATCAACATACCTTATCATAATTTGAGTATACCTTGTCTACAGGATCATCAAATCAACATGATACATGCATAACATAATCATAATAGAATATAGACATATAACAAGTAAGTGCATCAATGCATAAACATCATTCTAGCTAGGGTATAGTAATCAATGCAAGGCCATATCAACAATGCATGCTATGACCTCATGCATGACAACAACCATTACTCCATTGTATACGTTTCCACATGAAACCATCAACATGCATAAGCAATTCCAAATCAACTACACATACACAGAGACACATGTAGTTGAGTGTACGTGATCAATTCTTGTAATCAACCTACAAGGATGATACATGTAATCAAAACTACAATAATGTAGCCTAACATTAAAGGATGTAAGTAGGCGACATAACATCAACATGTTAGCAAACATATAATCATGTGCAACCAATCATACACTCATGATGATGAATTCCACAAAATTAACATTAAGTTCTCCATGACAACCTTACTTCAACCACAACCAATCATCAAGAAAATGTAACAAGTGCATAGAATTCAAGTGTAAAAGACAAACATGCAACTCACATGCATGCATGACCAACACACACATCCCATCTAGTTTGAGGGGTGAACCATGTTCTGATACCACTCTATAACACCCTCATCCCACATCTACCCAAGTAACCATGCCAACCAGGTAAAAATCCGACAAGAGGCTACTATGATTGGATTAGACCTCCTATGTGACCTTAATAAAGTGGAATTGATGGAACACATCAACCAACCTATCCAAATCAACAACAAAACCCTCAATAGACATGTCAACCACTTAGACATCATCTCCCTGGGTCCTACTGATGTTCTGGATATCTCAAGCCTTAGTCCCTCCTATGCTATAGGAAAGGGAGCATCCAAAAACCCAAAGTCACTCTCACAACTTTCCTGCCAGTGCCCAGAGACTAAATTTTCAGTGCTATGCCAGTGACTCCAGGATTTGGGCCACTTTTTCAGGCCCAGATCCCAGGTCACTGCCCAAAATCGAATGATAACTCATAAACAGTAAACGAATAGGAAAATAAAGATGCAAAAGAAATAATTTGAACAAGACCTTAATCAGATCCCTACTAGCCATGATAGGCATTTCGTCAAACATATCATCAACATGTAACCTACAAGTGTAAACAACATAATTAAGTATAGGGATCTCATACTTATCTGAGAATCACTATGAACCATGGTTCCCTCATGTCATTTTCTACTTTATAATCTATTAGGCAATAACTACATTATCCATTCGTTTACAAGTAAAAACATGCTAAGATCCATACATAGCTACTGTCATAAATCATACATATAACCATCATACTAGGGACAAAAATATCATAAGCATATCAGCCATAAAATCCACATATACATCAATACATTTACACACGAAAATCAAGGGAATGAATTTCTCATTAATAAATGAAATAAACCAACCGGAGATGGGACTACCACATTCAACCCAACCATAGAATGGCTGAGCCAAATCCCTCTTCATCCATTCACCCCCATGCCATATTCCAAGCATGAATGTGGGACTCAAACCAAAAGAACCAACTAGGGCATACCGAGGCTAAACCACCTCACCCTCATCAATAGGAACTAGGATTACCATAATCCATCCTAGATCACTAGGCCAACAAAATGAACACATCATAACATGATTCACCATGACCTCTACCTGATTACTAGGCCAAAAAAACATGGATTCCACTCGATTTCTCCACCTACACCATGAGGACTTTTCATGTCCCCTAGTCTCTTGGGCTCTACCGCAATCCAAACTCGGATGGCTAGGCCCTAAACCGAGACCCACTCTCTAAGCTTTACCGCATATACCAAACCCAAGATTTATATGACCAACGAAGGGAAAACCACCTCTTGGCTTTATTGTATATCCTACCATTCACTGGCAAGGATTCTTGGGCCCATTGAGGCAACACAATCCTGGATTTACTACAACCCATAGTCTAGTTCAGGGGTCGCTAAGCCAATGGCTTTACCGCGATCCATAGTCCAGTTCAGGGACCACTAATCCATGTTCTCTACCATTCGGAGATCCACCCCATTCAACTTTGAATCCAGCAGGCAATCCAGCTCAACCAAAACATGAGAACCCCATCACACCATGGCTATCCGAAAATAGCAAGGCTAGGCTAAAAAACATTGTTACACCTGGAAAAACCCATGCTGTGATAGAAAATAACCACATACAATGCTATGGATTCCAAATATAGCAAGGATAATAAAAATGGGAGTCAATACCTGCAATGAAGCCTATTGTAGTTGCTTGATCCTACCATTCCCTAATTGATATTTACTTCCTCTTGCCTTCTTACCTTTCTTGCTACAATGCCAAAATTGCACCAAGAAACTCTAAGAGTCCAAGAGTGAGAGAAAAAGAGAGAGAATAATGAGAGAGCTCCAAAACTGAACTGAAAAAAGGTTACCAACTAATCCTCATGAGCCTTTTTATGAATTAGGCCTCTATTTTCTTCATTTTCCATTATTTTCCTTTAATTTCTTCTCACATGCAACCTATGACCTTTCACCTCCCTTTTCTCCTAATTGCCATTATTTTCATAAATAAATGTGCCAAAAATGCCATTTTTCCATTCCAAAGCCTTAGCCATTGCCTCTGCCTATTTCCTTAGCCATAAACAACCAAATGAACGCCCCCTAGGATGTCTTGCCCAACATTCAACTTGGAATAAGTGTCCCATCAATTGTGGTTATTATTTTTGCCTTTATTAACTTTTATTACATGGAATTTTCACTAGGGTTGTTACAGTTGGTTACCTTTATTACTTTCCTATTTCTTGTTGTTCTACACCTCTTTGTTGTGCATACTCTTTACTCTATCTCATTTCAAATTTTACCTCCATTTCCAATAAGACATATAACTGCCCCATCATCTCATTCACTTGATTCAACTGATGCTCTATTGAATTAAAATTATTTTCTTTCTCTTCTTATTCTTTCTATCCATATCCACTTAAATAACTAATTTCAAAAAGTTCAAATTTATTATATGCTTCATGCATCTCTTCCTTTTCAAGTTGTATGTCTACAATCTATGTGCATTCATCCTTAATCCTTGGATTGACTAGCCATTCTTCTGGCATATTCACTTCTTCATCAAGATTTGAAATTTCTTCTATACGACTATCATCCTTCATTTCACATGTTATAATTTTCTTATATTTTTCATCATCCTCTTGCTTTGACTGAAATAAAATTTCATTCTCATGAGAAAATTTTTGTCTCTTTTAAGCCCCATGCTAACCCAGAATCCCCTTATTAAGCCATATATATATTGAGTGATTAAATTGTTATTGTTATATTTTTTTGTAGGCTAGAATCCAATATGGTCCCATTTTATTATAATTTTAGCCTTTTTCTCCTATATATAGTCTAATGTAACCTAGTCTTAGGATCATAAAATATTTTTTTCTATATTGTATTTATTGTAGAAGGAGGTTTTTCCTCAAAGAAAAATGTAACTATTGGTTTCTTATCATTTTTAAGGTGCAAGGATTATAACATTTTGTATTAGATGTCATTATCTTAGGGCTTTGCTACTTCAAACAGGTCATTGGGGAATTTTTAGTATAACTTTCTTCTGTGAGGTTTCAAATCGTGAAGTTTGGAGATGATTAAGAAGTAATCTCAAGCAATATATGGTTCAAATTTTAAATCTTGGTTCACTATATTTTTAAACATATGTTCCAAGGAATTTATGGTTTTAGAATGCTCTATAAATCTACTCAAAAATGTTGATTTGAAATTTCATATTTTTTTCTATAAGGTTTCAAACCATGAAACATGGACCACATTAGAGAAAAATATCGTTGAGCAACTAGTTCAAATATTATATCTTCATTTTCTATAATTTGTATATATGCTCTAAGGAAGTATAGGTTCTTGTACGCTCCTTAAATAACTTTTGAATGGTTTAGTTTGGAATTTTTACAATATTCTTTTCCTGTGATGATTCAAATAGTGAAAATTGGACAAGGTTAAAAAGAATTCTCATGGAAATTCTAATTCAATTATCATAATTTGGCTCACTATGCTTTTAGAGTATACACTATGGACGTAGGGTTTGTGAACAATCTTAAAAGAAATTTAAAATAGGTCAGCTTGGTGTTTTTAGTATATCTGCTGTTTAGAATTTTTAGACACTTAAATATTTATGTATTTTATGTAACATACATAAGTTCCTCAAGTACAAATTTTAGAATTATATTTGAAGACTTAGAAACATGGCATACTATACAAGCTTTCTTATAGCAAGAGGCTAAAAAATAAGCAAGTTTTGTGAAAGTTATCTTAACTTTCACTGGACACATTAAATTTAGTTCACACATATGGAATTGTTGAAAATACATATTAGAGCATTACAAGAAAAAAAAAGAATTAGAAGGGATCAAATCTCAAATATATATCAACAAAATTTCATGCATTATGATATTCTCCAAACTAATGTACATAATTTACTAGTGACCTAACTATAGATTAGAAGATATTTTTTTGGTAACTAAAAGTTGTAGTAAAGAGGATTGGTATTATTATTTTCCAACATAACTCTAAAGAAAGTTACTACACCAATTAGATATATTGAAGGCTCATCCTTGTCATGAAGAAAGTGAAGACTTAGAACTTAGGTTATCTCAATTAGAGAAGCAAGATAACAAAATTGATGACAATATGTTGAAAAAAGATGGATTTTCTTAGGTTTTCAAGAAAATATTAAAGGAGAAATGGAAATTAAAATGAATGAAAATAAGGAAAAGATACATGATTTCCATGGAAAATACTCTCTTGGATAGGATTGCTAAAGGGATGTGGAGATCTAAGGAAATAATGAACATAAGGAGAAGCATGTTTTTTAGAATCAATCTCATATGGGGAGTCTACTATCAAAATTGGAAAGCACAAATTTGGAATCATAGAGCCATAAACATGAATTTTCAATCCAAGATCCACATCATCAAGGATTTAAGTCAACACCAAGGAACTACTACATTTCAAGGATCGGTATGAGTAAATTTGATATTAATGATCATGTAACATGAATATTTTGGTTGGAGAATTTCTTAGATCTACACCAAGTGGCATCCTTACAGAAGGTAAATATGGCATCTATGTTTTTATAACAAGACCAACATATATTGTATCAATCGCTTTGTGAATGGAAAAGAATCATATTATACCTTGGTCCATTTTTATAGACTAATTGATAGCACATTATGAGGATATTAAGAGAAACACATTCTTTAGTCAATTGGTAAATATTTGGCAAAAAATTCAAGTTATAGAGCACATTCAACAATTTCAAAAGTTGAGTCGGAAAGTAAAAAATATTTCAAATGATAATTTGTTATACTTGTTTATGGGAAATTTAATGGGACACATCCAACATTAGGTGCATAAAGCATTGAAAATTAGGTGCATCTATTTGAACTTAATCTCTAGCGCGTGCTTTTAATATGTCAAGGAAAGTTGAAAGTAAAAATATGGCCACTATAGAATTGGTTACTAATAAATATAGAGAAAAGCATGCTCCATTTCCTAAAATGACAAGGTTGACTCTTCAATAAATTGATGAAACAAGAGCAGAGTGACTATCTTTCAACTATGACAACAAGTATAGTAAAGGGCATAAATGTAGTGAGAATACATTATTCTACATAGACTGTGAAGATGAAGAAGATAAAGAAGTGGAAACTTCACAAGACCTAGAGCTAGAAGAGACTACCCCAAAAATTTATTGTCATACATTGGATGACATGAGTACTCCACAAACCCATAATATATAAGGATATATCAAAAATAAAAATATAATAGCATTGATTGATTTAGGTAGTGCCCATAACTTTATCAATTACGAATTGGCAAAAAATATTAATTTCTTTGTATATCAAGTGTTAGAATTTCAAGAGGTGATTGTAAATAAAGGTACCATAAATTGTTTATGGAAGTGCCATAATACTAAGTTGAATATGAGGGATTATTTATTTTTTAGTCCCATGATTTGAATCCAAATAGGTGGCGTTGATATTGTATTAGGCGTCTAGTCATTATAATCATTAGGAATAATGGCCCATAATTTTCAAGATATTTTCATAATATTTTTCTCACAAGGAAAATAAATTGATATTGGAGGTATAAAAGGGAAATTCAACAAAGTGATAAGCTTTAATAACATCACAAAATTTCTAAGAAAGGGACACCAAGCTCTAGTTACACAATTGTATTTGTTAGAGGTTCAAACATCTATATTGTTTTCTTCGGTGGAACTTCAAAAAGTTATCAACAATCATTCTAAGGTATTTGGATAAATTCCTAAGGGTCTTCCAGATGTCTAAGATCATGATTGTGCTACTTATTTGCAGCATGTAAGTGTACCACCTAACATTAGGCCTTATAGATATCTGCATGCATAAAAGAGTGAGGTTGAGCATATGGTTTGAGAAATACTGGGAGCAAGCATCATTAATCATATCTAGAGTTTTTCATCTTCACCAACGATGATGGTTATAAAAGAAGGATGGTTTATGGAGTATGTGTCAAGATTGAAAACAACTCTACAAAATGAGAATCAAATATAATTTTCATGTTCCTATCATTGATGAATTATTAGATGGATTTCATGGAGAAATTTTATTTATTATGTTGGATCTTTGTTCTAGATATCACAAAATAAGAATGAGGAAAGAAGGAATTCCCAAAACAACTTTTAGAACACATGAAGTTAATTATGAGTTCTTTTTATGCCATTTGGACTTCCAAATGCACCTTAAACATTCCAAAACTTGATGAAATCTATTTTGAAACATACTAATGTAATCTATAACATACTAATCTAAAAGAAATATTGGGAAGATCATTTACAACTTGTTGACAAGGCCTTGACACTATTGGAAGAGAAACAAATATATGTAAATCCTTCTAAGTGTGCCTTTTCGGTTCAAGAAGTAGAATATTTGGGTTATATTGTATCACATCATGGTGTGAAGATGGATTATAACAAAATCAAATATATGGAGGAAATACCAATCCCACTTACGGTATTATTAGGATTGACAAGATACTACCACAAGTTCATTAAAAATTATGGTCAAATACTAGCACCTCTAATGAAACTATTGAATAAGAAAGCATGTTCTTGGCCTAAATAAACAACCATTTGGACTGACAAATGCACCTTCAACATTTCAAAACTTGATGAAATCTATTTTCAAACATACTAATCAAATCTATATCATATTAATCTATAAAAAATATTGGGAAGAGCATGTACAAAAGGTTGACATGGTATTGACACTATTAGAAGAGAAAAAACTATATGTAAATCTTTCTAAGTGTGCCTTTTTGGTTCAAGAAGTATAATATTTGGGTCATATTGTATCACATGATGGTTTTAAGGTGGATTCTAACAAAATCAAATATATGGGGGAAATGCCAATCCCCAATGCCTTGAATAAACTTAGAGTATTCTTAAATTGACAAGATATTACCACAAGTTCATTAAAAGTTATGGTAAAATACTATCACCTCTAATAAAATTATTGAAGAAGGAAGCATTTTATTGGACTAAATAAACAAAAAAAACTTTTTAGAACTTAAAGAAGTTATTTGTACAACTCCCATCTTAGTGACACCTGAATTCATAAAATTATTCATTTTTTAGTGTGATTCCTTAGGCCATGGCATTCTAATCAGTAAACTGTTGTGGATATTCCATTGGATAGTTCATCACAATAGATCTGATAATATTATATTAAAAATATGAGATTCTACACTATTATAGTTTTATTAAAATTTAAGATATGTAGATATAATTGTAATTGGTGCATACATGTGAATGAAAATTGTGCAAAAAAATAGAGAATGAAAAAATAAGATCACACACACATAAGACACAAAATATGTTATGGGAAACGCTTTCGGGAGAAAACCCAGTTGGAAGGTGAGGTTTCTTTACTCTCTTTCTTTGTCTAGAAATATGGCTATAGGTACAAGGAAGTAAGGGTTGTGGCGTGTGGGCTACTACAATGCACAAATCCTCCTTGTGTGCTCTACCTCCTATCCCTGTTGGCTATGTTTTCTCATCTATGGAATAAAATTCTCTAGAAAGAATGGAATGCTTCTTCCTCCTAGTGGTCCGGTTATAACACAACCCGATAGCCTACTATTTTTTAAGTTTGACTACATCAACTCTTAGCTAGAGTTAAAATATGGAATATTATAGAGTATTTTACATCACAAACATGTAACTATCCCCTTTTCCATGAATAATGGGGGCTAACACAGCATCATCTTGAATTATAGGTGTGAAAACAGGAAGGTCAACTTCTGAGTGGCGTAACTTTTCGATACGGACACCAATTGACACACTTCTTGCATTGTTGGAAAGATCTGTGTGTGTAGAACAACATGAAAAGTTGTTGCACTAAATCACTCTTGGAAGGTTTCAGGCCCTGTTTCAAAAAATTGGGTCCCACTAGTAAAAATTGTCCCATGAGTTGATTCCTCCACCTTTTCCACTATGAATGCATTGACATGGATGAAAAACAATATAATGATCCAATCTGGATCACACCTCCCCATTTTGGGAGAATTTTGGTGTGAAAAATATTTTATTGAATGAGGTGAGCAAATGTTTCTTGCACCTTCTCTCTGGTGTACCATTTAGGTTTCCCTAGAATTTGTCCCTTCAAACCAATATGCCAAAGGTCATGCTGCCCTTTTCTTGTAGTTCTGGAACGCTTTTATAAAATCGTATCTTTTGTCAACTCCTCCTAAGATTTTAATGCCAAATCCTCCACAGAAGGTAGGACATTTTACCCTTCCTAATCTAGCATGGAAGGTTCATAGAGTTCCAAATTATCTACATTCACAACTGAGAAAATGTGCATATATGGTGGTAGACTAAGCCGATAGGGATTATCACCCATATTTTCCAGGATCTCAAAGGGACCATACCTCAGATCCTTGATTTTTTTATAAGGCCCCTGCAACCCCTATTTATTCAAATGTAGCCATACTTTGTCTCCCGCCTTGACCAATTTCTTTGTTATGTTATGATCATGCCTAGCCTTATACTTCTCTTGCAACGTGTGTAGTGTTACTTGTACATGTAGATGATTTCCCTAATCTTCCCTATAAAATTTTCAGCCGTCAAAACATCTCTTATAATATATTCCCTCACTCCTCCTTGTTGCGCATATGCAATATCTAAAGGTGAAGGTGGAAAATATACAAAATAAGTCTCAAATGGGGACTTTCCTATAGAATTGTGGGTTGCTCTATTGTAAGAATGTTGTATATATACCAAAGTTTCATCCCAAGCCTTTGGATGCTTCTGGTTATATCCCCTTAGAAGTTCTAAAAAAGTATCGTTGACTACCTCTATCTACCCATCTATCTGTCGATGGAATGTTGTAGATATCTTCAACTTTATCTCCATCTTCTCCCATATTGTAGTGCAAAAGGCACTAAAAATCTTGTATCCCTATCTGAAACGATTCTCCTCGATATCCCAAATTGCACCCACACCTATCCAATGAACAATTTTGTTGCTTCTTTCTCACTAATGATCTTTTTAAAGGGCATCAGAGCACACAACTTGTTGAACCTATCAACTACCATGAGCAGGTAGTCATGTTCCTTCTTGGTTTTTGGTAAACTACCCAAAAATTTCATGGAAATTCTTTCCCAAGGGCAAGTAGGTACATGTAAGGGATGATATAGACCCTATTTCCTATTGCTAGGATTGTTGGCACAAAAAATCATTCATCCTCTTATGAAGCTAGCTACATTCTTTTTCATCTTGGGCCAATACACACACCTCTTTAAGGTAGCCATGGTCCTCCCTACACCAAGGTGCCCTGCAACCTTGGAGGTGTGAGCCTCTCTGATCAAATGCAATCACTCACATTTAGGAAAACGTAGATTATCCATCTTATAGAGTAACCTATCCCAGAGATGGTAGTCAATGGTGTTGTCACCATCATGCACATGACTCTGACTCTACAATTGTTGATACACCTAATTGAAGCCTCATCTTTCAGCTGGGTTTTCTCTTGAAATGGTTTTGCAAAGCATATTTTGTGTCTTATTTGTGTGTGTGAGCTTATTTTTTCATTCTCCATTTTTCTACATAATTTCCATTCACATAAATGCACTAATTACAGTTAAATCTACAAATCTTAAAGTTTAATGAAATTGTAATAGTGTAGAATCTCATATTTTTAATACAATATTATCATATTGCTTATGATGAACTATTCAGTGGAATATCCACAGTAGTTTACAGATCATATTTCTACCAGAGCAGGTTTCTTTGGGTATTTTATGGAGTTTGAAGGGGATCTAGATCAACATGGTTGAAAATTACAAAACCCTAATCATGGTCGATGAATTTGTAAACAAACCTTGTGATCTTGCAAAGGTGAGGTTTACACATCTTGAACAACAAGTCGCATATATCAACCACAATGTAAGCCTCCTCGTGGTAGCCTTGAATATCAAGCTAGGGATATTTGGACAAGATGGAGGTTTTAATGCAAAGGACAAATGAGAATGGGGATCAAAAGATTGGGGAGAAAGAGAGAACCAACTAAAGAAAAAACCTGGAAAAGATCAACCCGGTTCAAGTGTTGTGAATCAGTCCCTATTTAAAATGGAAGAAAAAGTTGATATCAAGCCATGTCATGATGAGATTGATGCTCTGACATTGAACCACTAATTGTAGCAACTGGAAGTTTATTTCAGCATCCATAATATCAAAAAGGGGCAACAGATCTCATTCACACAACTAAAACTAAAGGGCCATGCACCGACTTGGTGGGAGAGCCACACAGAAACCTTGAGGTTGGAGGGACAACCTAGTGACTAAGTAGGAAGATTTAAAAACTCTCATTAAGTTATAGTTTTATCCCATTGGGTACATGGAGGACGAGTGGATCTAATGGCATTACTTCAGGAAAAATTCAAGTCAGCGTGTGTAAGGGTACACCATGGAATTCAGAAAGATGGCTATAATTTTGGGTATCTCTCCAAAGATCCCAAATGTACTCGTTAGTTATTTGGTGGTTTTTTACTTCCATCTATGAAAGAAAGTGATGTTGTTCAACCCCAAATTAGTGGACAAGGGTTGTGTCTAGGCATAGTACCTGGAGAAAATAGCCTAAAAGGAGCACAGTAAGTGGATCAAAGTAAAAAGAGAAAAAGGAAGCTTCTAAGGAGGGGAATAAGAAGAAAAAAGGGGAAATTATGAGAAGATGATAGCTAGAACACACCAGTGCAAATATCCTAGCAACAATTGCAACCAATTTAACATCGATGTCCATACAAAGGAGAAGTGTTGGAAGTTGCATACAGAGCTAAACCCAAAGAACAAGAATAAAGATAATAAGGAGAATAATCTCATGGCCATGGATTCGAGCAACCAAGTTGAAAGCATCTCTGACGTAGATCAAAATATCATTTGTAGATTAGTGTAGAAGGAGGGGAATCTAAGTAGTCTTCAACAACAGGGAGAGAAAGAAAAGAAAAAACTCTTCCATATAAAGATATAGGTCAAGAAGACAAAGATTGATGCTTTGTTTGACTTAGGATTACTGACAACACTCACTGCAATAGAGATGGTCAAGAAGTTGGGGTTGTAAGTTCGTGATCATCCAAAAACACATCCAATGGGATGGGTAAATAAGGATGCAAAGATTAAGGCATCAAAATAGTGTAAAATTAGATTTTCTAATAGCATTGATTTTAATGATGAAGTAAATCTAGATGTAGTTCCCCTTGATGGATGTGGATTCATGTTTGGGAGTCCGTACATTTACATGCAATATGAAATATTCACGAGGAGAGTTAACCAATATCATCTCATCAAGGATGAAAATTTGTTCATCATCAATGTGCATAAAGGAAATTCAAAAAATTCATTCATAAGTGGAAACCAAGCCAAGAAATTGCTCAGTTCTAGCAAGTATGTTTTATTGTTTTTATGAGAAAGTTAGTCTTAAGAGGATTCAATAAGAGGCAAGGAATCTGTGGAGGGTTGTAGTAAGAAACATAAACAAAAATTAGAGGAGTTATTATAGGCATGCATGGATGTGTTCTAAGAGTCTAAAGGGTTACCATGTTGGGTCTCTATAATACTAGTGATTACCCCATTACTATTGTAGTTATACCCCTTATTAATATTTTTGTGCCCCTATTATCCCCATATTGTTATTACTGTGCCCATAGAATCCTCTTTTGTATTTTTGTGGCTTTTTTTTACTACTTAGTGACTGGGTTAAGTGTCTCTTAGATCTATAGATAGAAAGAGGTTTTTCATTTGAATCATCCAAGAATTGTTCATTTATGTAATGTAAAGGAGGTTTCCCCCTCGAAGAGGGTGAATTCTAAGGCGTTGATCTATCTTTTCTATCTTTTCTTGAGCTGGTTTCATAACATTTGGTGTCAAATCTTTGGATTCTAGGGTTTCGCTGCTCCAAACAGGTCATCATGGCATTTTCGCTATAACTTTTTTTCTGCGACGCTTCGTAAGTTGAAAAAAAAACCATTTGAGAAGACATCACGCTAAAGATTGGATCCAAATTTCAGAGATTTTTGCGCTATATTTGTGGAGATATGATCTGAGGAAGTTGGTCTTTTTGTAGACTCCTTAATTACATTCCAAACAGGTGACCTGGGGAAAGTCGTCATAACTTTTTCTCTGAGCATTGGATTGAAATTTCGTAAGAAGGTACAGAAAGAGGACAGACTTTAGTTTCTTCTATATATTTTGCAGAGCTAAAGGTCAAAATAGTGACTTGTGGCACGTCGTACAAGTTCGATCTACTGAACTAGTCTATAATCAAGTCACTCTGGGAGATTTCACATAACTCTTCCTTGGAGAATCCAATTTGGATCAGACTGGTGGCATTGAAAAGAGGACAGAGAGGGCTACCACAGGTCACAATTTTAGAACCGGATGTTCTAAAAGTACAAAGATACATCAGAGGCAATATCAAGCTCCTACAAAGAAAAAAAAGTGTGTAGATTCTTTTAAATTTTTGCTTAAGATTGGTTTGAAAATTTATTTTGAAGGAATTGAAAGGGCTAGTAGAGCATTATTATAAGTAACTGATGCACCGAGGAAATAAAATGCAAACACCTAGTAAGGAACCTGAAAGCTCTATCATGATTCATGAAGAAGAGGAAGAAATGCTACATGATATATGAAAATTACAAGACCAAGTGCAAAAAATGTCAGCCTCACAAAAGCTAACAGAAGCTAAGATAAATGGCATGGAATCTAATATAAAGGGTGTGGAAGCTAAGATGAATGGTATGGAAGCTAAGATGGATGATTGGAAGACAGATTTGAAGACAGACATGGACAAATTGAAGATAAATATGAATAAGCTGCTACAAGAAATGGTCACTAAGGGTGAAAGGGTAGTAAAGGAAACTCATGATGAGA
>APFE031220727.1:49702-62344 GCA_000404065.3 Pinus taeda | reverse complement strand
GGCCTTACCAATGCACCTTCTACATTTCAATGTTTGATGAATTCCATTTTCAAACCCTTCCTTAGAAAATTTGTGTTACTATTTTTTGATGATATACTAATCTACAACAAGTCTTGGAAGGATCGTGTTGAACATGTTGGTAGGGTGCTACAACTATTGGAGGATAAACAATTATATGCAAAAAGATCCAAATGTTTCTTTGGAGTACAAGAGGTGGAATATCTGGGTCATATTGTATCTCATGAAGGAGTTAAGGTAGACCGTGGCAAAATTAAAGCCATTAAGGAATGGAAAATCCCCACATGCATAAAGCATCTGCGAGGATTTCTCGAGTTGACAGGGTATTATTGCAAGTTTGTTAAGAATTATGGGAGAATAGCAGTGCCTCTAACAACATTATTGAAGAAATATGTGTTTTCATGGACTCTGGAAGCCACAAAGGCCTTTGAACATCTTAAAGAGGCAATGTGCCAAGCACCAGTCTTAGCTACACTGGACTTCACAAAACCCTTTATTGTGGAATGTGATGCTTCAGGAAATGGAATTGGTGCTATTCTAATGCAAGATGAAGGACCAATTTCTTTTGAATGTTTTCCAATGGAGGGAAAGTTTTTACTCAAAACTATTTACGAGAAGGAAATGTTGGCAATACTCCTTGCACATAAGAAATGGCGACCATACCTAATGGGAAGACACTTCAAGGTAAAAACAGATCATGATAGCCTTAAATACTTTTTAGAACAAATATTACCCTCTTAAGAGCAACAAAAGTGGGTGACAAAGATGTTTGGTTATGACTTTGAAATCATCTACAAAAAAGGGAAGCAAAATGTGGTGGCAGATGCACTCTCAAGAAAGGATGAGGATGTGGAAGCATTGTTGTGCACCATTTCTATTATCCAACAGATGGATAAAGGAAGCAACGGAGGAATGGAAGAATGATGAAGAAGTGTGGGCACTTATTCGAAAGTTACAACAAGATTCCAGTACGTCTGATACATTTAGTTGGAAAAATGATTCGTTATGGTACAAAGACTGCTTATACCTCTGTAAGAATTCCGAGTTGAATCAAAAGATTCTTATGGAATTGCACACTTCTCCCTTAGGAGGGCACTCAGGATTTTTAAAAACTTACCACAGGGTTAAGAAGGAATTCTTTTGTGATGGACTTAAATCAGATATTCAAAAGTTTGTGGTGGAATGTTTGGTTTGCCAACAAAATAAAGTTGAAACAATTAAGACACTGGGTCTATTACAACCTCTATCCATTCCGGGCCAACGTTGGGAGGAGGTTTCAATGGATTTTATCACAGGTTTACCCAATTTTGAGGGAAAGGGTGTCATCATGGTGGTAGTTGACAGACTTACCAAGTACGCACACTTTTTTGCATTATCACATCCATTTAAATCCAGTACAGTTTCTACTGCATTTATGGAAACAATTCAAAAGCTACATGGAAACCCAAAGATTATTGTAAGTGACAGAGATCCCATTTTCACTGGAAATTTTTGGACATAATTATTTTCTTGTCTTGGTACTCAGTTAGCTCATAGCTCATCTTATCATCCTCAATCTGATGGTCAAACTGAGATAGTAAACAAATGTTTGGAAGGATATCTTCGTTGCTTTGTATCTGATAAATAGATACAATGAGTCAAATGGTTGCCTCTGGCGGAATGGTGGTATAACACTTCCTTCCATACAACAACAAAAATGGCCCCATTTATGGAACTTTATGGGTATCAGCCACCATCCATCACATCATATTTAAGAGAAAATCCTAAGGTTCAGGCAGTGGAACATCACATCGAACATCAACAACAAGTCCTCCAACTCTTAAAGGATAACCTCGTGTTGGCGCATAATAGAATGAAACAATAGGCAGATCAACATCACAGCGAAAGAAGTTTTGATGTAGGTGATTGGGTATTCCTACGGCTACAACCATAGAGGAAAATGTCCCTCAAGCAAGCTAAGAAGGATAATAAATTATCACCAAAGTATTATGGTCCATACAAGGTGTTGCAAAAGATTGGTACTATGGCATACAAATTGGCGCTTCCTGCAACTTCTAGATTGCACCCATTTTTCCATGTTTCATGTTTAAAGAAGGTTATAGGCAACAATCTCCCAGTTCAAACAATATTGCTAGAACTTGATGAGGAAGGAAAAATTATATTGGAACCAGAAGCAGTCACAAAAACAAGAACTCGACAGCTACGAAATCGATCAATTTCAGAGTATCTTATAAAGTGGAAGAACTTATCCACTAAAGATTCCACATGAGAGGATGAGAGTTTTATACAGAAGTATCCAGGACTACTCAAGCGTTGAGGTAAAAACTTTTTTGTAGGAGAGGGGCATTTTGGGTGCCTATAATACTAGTGATTACCCCATTACTATTGTAGTTATACCCCTTATTAATATTGTTGTGCCCCTATTGTCCCCATATTGTTATTATTGTGCCCATAGAATCCCTCTATTGTTATTTTTTTGGCTTTATTTATTAATTGTTAGGTCGGCTGGGTTATATTTGACTCCTTAGACTTCTATATATAGAAAGGAGGTTTTGTCATTTGAATTCACCAAGAATTGTTCATTTATGTAATGTAAAGGAGGTTGCCCCCTCGAAGAGGCTGAATTCTAAGGCATTGATCTATCTTTTCTATCTTTTTTTGAGTTGGTTTCATAACATACCACCTAAAAGAAAAGTGGAACATGAGATACAACTATTACTGGACTCCCCATTAGCAAATATTGGGTTCTACAAGTGTTTTTTTATAGAAGCAAGTGAGGTGAAGAAACAATTTCATCAACCACTGGAACAGGGTGTCATTCAACTGAGTACATCATCATGTAGGTCACCTATCATCCTTGTGCTGAATAAGGATGAGACTTGGTGGTTGTGTATAGATTATAGGGCATTGAATAAAAGCATGCTCAAGAACAAATACTCCGTTCCCAAGATAGTTGATCCGTTGGATTAGTTGCAGTAAGAAAAATGCTTCACCAAGATGGACTTGAAGTATTGACATCACCAGGTTTGAGTCAAAGAAGAAGATAAATGGAAGACTACCTTCAAAACCACGCAAGGTTTGTATGAGTTGTTAGTCATGCCATTTTTCCTATGTAATGCATCAAATACATTTATGAGATTAATGAATGATGTATTTCTCCCTTTTATAAATTCATTTTTTATTACCTATTTAGATGATATACTGGTATATAGTGCTACCTAGGAGGAGCATATTTCACGTTTGACGCAGATGCTGGAAACATTGAAGAAGCACTAGGCTTAGCTATTAGAAAATCCCAAGAAGTGTGAGTTTGCGCAACAATGTTTGGTGTATCTCGAGTATTTGATTGGTGGAGGAGAGTTGAAGATAGATCCTACCAAGACAGAGTCCATCATGAAGTGGCAAGTTCCTACTAATGTTTATGAAGTTAGGAGTTTCATTAGGGCAGCATAGTAGTTGGGAAAACTCATAGCCTCATTTTTAGTAGTACTAGCACTGCTCCACGTGATAAAAACAAGTGGCAAGAGTTTCTAGTGGGATAAAGGTAAAAACAATGTAAAATTTGAAATCAGAACTGATACGATTACCCGTTTCATTGAGGTAGAAAAAAAGTCAACTGATTTTGAAAAGTAGTGATGCAGAATACATATATATTATATATTTTTAGCATAGTTTTTGGCACTTTATTTTTTTATGTACAATAGTTTTTAGAATGTTAGTGATTTGCATGTTTATTTTAAAAAGTGTTGATTTTGCATCAGACCCTTAATTTAAAAGACTTATTTTTTGACTTCAAATTTTCTAATGTATTAAATGTGAATAATTATTTTCTAAATTTAACAAATTTTGAAGTGGTCTTCTTCTTCATATTTTCTTGTTTTTCTTTTATTTATATTTTTTGTAGTGAGGTCTTTATTTTTTTGCATGGTTAAAGAAGAATGTCGATATTTTAAAGTTTATATATTCTACATATATATGTATCGTTAATTAAGTTTTCAATGCAGATCAAATAATTGTCTCCAAAAAAACAATAATTTTTAACAATTGACATAAAATAAACATTTTGAACATAAATATAACTAAAAAATTACACATTTTGATAATTGTTTGCTAGAAATGACATGTCAGAATCACATTTTTTATAGGAAAAATTTAACAAAAAATGGTTAAATAATAGTTTTTTTTTAATGAATTTCATGTCAAAAAATAATAATTATTACGATTTTTTTCAAAAAATAATGATTCACATAAAAATTAAAGCGAAAATCACATAACACAAATATTGAACATATAACAACATTAATTGAATACTTATTCTTCTCATAAAATGTCAAAGTCAAAACATTACAAGTATAACTAATTATTAGTTATAAAAAGTGAGCTTGATTTCCAAGCATAACATAAATTTAATCAACAATATCATGTAATCCAAACCCTTCATCCTCTAGAGTGTCATCATTGGCTTCTTCCACAATATTTTCTGCTTCATTTTGCTCATTTTCCTCTTTTAATTGATCTTTGACGTCTGTGAATCTCCCAATGTATGCCTTTCCAATCATTTCATCTAATGCTGGTTGAGGTTCCTTTTCCCTTTTTGCCACATGTGATTCATTAAAATCCCCTTTCTTCAACCCAACTTATTGCATTACATCTGGAATAAATTGAAGAGCATTAATTCTTTACTGAATAAATTTGCACTGTACTGGATATTCTTCAATGGCAATGTGATTTCTTCCTTTTTGTAGGAAACATGCTAGTGTTGTACCTAATTATCAAGAACAAAAGAAATAATGAAGTAAATTAGTATAATGATATATAAATTAAGAAAGAAGATATTGAAATTCAATTCTATATAATAAAATTACCTGAGCATGAAAATAAATCCATAACCCATCTCCTTCATTTGAACATAAGGCTATAATGAGCATGAAAATAAATCCATAACCCAATCTCCTTCATTTGAACATAAGCCTATAAGATAGTTAATCAATGACTGTGGTTTTTGATAAATGTTAACTATCTCTCCTTTTGCTTCTTTATCTTTGAATGTTAGTTTTTTCAAAACAATATCATAAACCAGTACTTGGATATGAGTCTTTCCATCCACCCACTTAAGAAGCATAGACATATAGCTATCATCTTTTGTCCAACTATCAATATGGATGAACACACAATCATTTATAATTAGTTGATCTTCACGGTTAAGAAAATTTGACTTTTGCCTGTAACATGAAATAGTAAAAGTTCAATTAACTTGTACATAAATGATTTTTTTAACATTAATCAAACATTCAATTTCAATGTCTTACCATGTAAGCTTCATACTTAAGCCTGTTTTCCCCTTGAAACTTGTCAATAACCTTGTCAATTGTGTGTCTAAATGAAATGTCACAAATCTCCATAATGGTGATGATGTGACTTCTAGAAATCCTGCAACCACTTTACTCAGAGTTTGATAAGTATAAGGGTCACTATAATAGTAAATGTCTGGGATATTCAAACCATGGGGAATATCTGCAATAACTAGGGAATAATCCCTTTTAGGTATGAGTTTAGCATTGTCTTCACAATCACTTTCTATTACTTGATATTTAATAGTGTCAAATCCATTCCAAATGAAATGAGTAAGAGTTGGATCAAGTACAACATTACTAAGACCTTGCTTTCTAATTCTTTTGATCTTAAGTTTTTCAATAAAGATTTTGAAACTATTTGTTGCTCCATTTGCATCCTTCCTCATCTTTAAGAAATAAATAAATATATATGTATAAGTTATAAAATAAAAATAGTATACATATGAATAAAATTGAATGTATAAATCAACATACATTTTTAGATGCAAGGTAAAAATCTTTTAGTCTTGATGTAGAACTTGAATCTGGGTAGTTGCGTACAACATCATCCCAACTATCTTCATTCAACAATTTAACCATTTGTTCTTGTATTTTCATGTACACTTTGTGGCTAAATAGATAAAGTAAAAAATTTTAATATAATGATATGTATAACAAATACTACCAAGAACAATATGTTATATTTAAAATAAAATTATAATCTAGAAATAAGTAAAAATAATTCAACAAACATACTTTTAAAATTCCTCAGACATTTCGTCCAATGATAATTCCGCTAACTTCATACAAGATAATATTGATTTGACAAGTTTTTCATCCTTCACACCTTACAATGCTCTCCAAGGTGTGATAGTCATATCTTTTAGAAGTTGTTTCATTTTAGGACCTAATTTACTATTGCTACATATCAATGGTTTTGACTTTTTGACCTTCTAGTTTTTTATGCCAATGTTCTCCCACATGCTAAAATTCTAATTAATCAATTACCATATCTCTCCAGTTCTAAATGGAAACTGGAAAATGTTAACAATACTTCTAAATATATTAGAATTTGGTTTTTTGCATTTTGAATTGATATTCTCCTAAATTTGATAGCCTATTTCCATACGATATTCCTTTCAAAATTCTAGAGTTACATGTATCTTATCTCCACCACATTTTTCTTCATATTCATTATGAATAAATCTAACCCTTTGGATGAAAGTCATAGACATCCTATATTCATTATTTGTATTATGATTCCATGCCAATAACGTTTCTTTTGTATTTGATAAACCAACATAAATCATACATTTCATTATTTCAAAATGTGGGTTATTGGGATATTCCTCCATCAATTTCCTTTGAGCTTCTATAGAATGGTCCCCCCCAAACACATAATAACTATCTTCAAAACATTTTGACTTATCAAATGCTTCTTTGTTGGGAATTTGAATTGGATCAATAAGAAACAAATAGGTAACCACATGAGCATATGGATTGTACCTCATTAATGTCTTCATGTTGTGAACATGCAAGTGGTGTGGCTTTCTGATTTGATATTTAAATTGTCCTTCACTTCGCTTATAGATTTGTCTCACATTAAGCTGAAAAGTACGACCACCCTTAATTAAGTTTGTCTTTTTCAAGTTATGTTGAATGACATTTTGTTTTGTTCTAATAATGACATCCTCTTAATCAACTCCTCGTGTAATGATTTCCTTGCTTTCTTTTAAATTTTCATTAAGATCTTCACTATTGGCCTTAACTATTTGAGAATTATCAACTTTCATTTTCTTCCTCCTAACATTTTCATCATTAAATAGAATAGATACATTCCTAGTCATTGTTACTTTTGGTCTTTTATGTCTCTTCTCATTTCTAACATCAGTTCTAATGTAATCCTTAGTAATGGCAACCTAGTCTAAAATGTCAGTTTCAACTTCCTCATCTTAAGAGGTGATCTGTCTACCTTTGTGAGATTTATCCACTTTAGACATTCTTTGTTGATCCCTTGGATGTAGTTTTGTAGCATCATGGATTACTTCTTTTTCTTCTTATTTTCCATATCTTCTTCTGACACTAAGTAGAAACTGCTAACAACACTCATAATATCTTGCTCTATGCAATGAATCCCTCCCAACATAATTGAAAGATTTTCAATAAAATTCAATCAAACAAAATATCATATGTCAATAAAAACTAAGTTATAAAAATATAATGATACAATTACAATAACGCAAAACACAATTATAATAATAATACTTACCATATCCTGTGTAATGTCATTTATAATTTGTTTACACATCTTTGTAGATTCCTGGATTGTGTCATACATTGACAATGAAAACTAATATTTAATTTTGCCATGTGACTTCGGTGGTTTTGTAAGTATATAAAAAACTTCAATGTCTGGTATCAAATAGATGTCTATGACTTTTCCCAGCACCTCATAAAGTCCAATATCATTATGGATATCAACATATAGATATATCTACAGTTGTTGTTCTCCTTCTCTATCTTTCACATACCATATATTTTCTATAAGCTTCACTTCTTTTGATTTTTTCCAATATGAAATCGTCTTCTTATCGTTTGAGGCACTTCATAGATTTGTAGTTGTTATCTTAGTTTTGGTTCATTCAATAATGTTTTTTGAGGATCCACCTTTAATTTTAGCAGTCTTTGGTCTCGAAAGATTCACAAAAATATTCTTTGATGCCATTTTCCTACAAAAATTACACACACACACACACATATATATATATTAGTAAATTAAAAAAAAAACAAAAGATTAAATAAACAAACAAAATGAAACAAAATATAAAAATGATAAATAATCATAAATCATAAATAATCTTGTAAAACATAGCCTTTAAAAAAAAAAAAACTTAAAAAGTTCAGCCCCTTCCCACCACACCCTGTGGCCCAATGTGCCCGTAGGGCTAGAGGCCCAATGGACCATGGGGGTGGGGTGGATGGGTTGCGCACACAACCCCTCTGCCCCACTTCCGCAACCCATCGGGCCCGTGGGGGTGGAGGCCCAATTGTAAGAATCAAGCCTCCATCCCCATGGGCCCATTAGTGATCTAGGTGGATATTGGTGGCCACACACCAATTCCTCTTGTACCCGCATCATTGCTTCTTTCGTTTTTTTAGTTTCCTTAATTGTAACACAATTTACTATTTTTAGTAGTTCTTCGGGTCCTAAACATCTGGAGCCTTTTTGAGATCCTAAATGACATTTGTTTGGAAATCTACCACTGTTGAAAATCATCTTTTCTGTCATATTACTTGGAGAGATATTTCCAACGGGTTATCATCCACATTAAACAGAGATAATATGACCAAGTCGTGACCCTGGGAAGTTGGTTGTCCAACTCACCCTAATGGGGCCCATAAACTTTTGGTGTTACATCTCCTCGGGTTAGGGTTTTGGTTGTTTAGGGTTTTCTCTTATTATTTAACAGTAAAAGGGCCCTTGAGCCTCATTGTAAGGCACTTTAGAGGCATGTAGCCACCATATCTCTTCTCAGAGATAAGCTACCATCGCCCGAGCTAGTTTATTTCCATTTCTGTTTGTAAGCATATTCCAATATTCTCCATTAATGAAATGAAGTATTATTTCTGTTGTATCTCTGTATTTTTGTTTATTTTTGTACTTTATTAGATTCTTGTTTAAATCCAGATCAGTGGTATCAAAGCGGTCTGCTCTTTCTCTACTTTTCCTTGCATGTCCCCAATGAGGTCAGGATATAAGGAGTTAGGGCTTGAACTAGTCCAACCTTTACAAGACCAACCTCGCAAATCCTGACAACCTCCCATGGCGAATGAAAAGAAAGACGAGGAGGTAAGATATCCTATAAAAATCTCACTCAAAGAGGCCCTCGAGCAACAAAGGAATGCGATGATGGACAACGTTTCCTAGATCCTTCAGCAGCTACCCAGGGGCGACCCATCTACTTCTAGGAGCTACTCTGGAAGTGCCACACCCTTTAAGGTACAAGTTAACTTTGACATTCCCGTATTTGAGGGTCAGATAGATGCAGACACTATAGATAAATGGTTAAATATACTAGAAGGGTATTTTTCTATTCATGATTTTTCTGACCAGGAAAAGATTACTTTTTCTCTTCTCAAAGTCGCCCCCCACATCAAGGACTGGTGGGAAACCTACTGCGAGAAGAAGGATGAAAGTACGACCTCACTATTTTCAGCTGTACCCACTTGTAATTCATTACGGGCTACCATTAATGAATAGTACTACCCTGTCAGAAGCTATCAGGATCAATACATAAAGTGGACCATGCTGCGGCAGGGAAGGGACCAAGATGTTTCAGAGTTTACCAATATTTTTTATACCGTTCACACAAAGTTGGGTATCAAGGATTCGAAGCAGAATTTTGTACTCAAATACCATGGTTGCCTGTACAGTTACATCCAAGATGAAATAGAATTCTTGAACATCTCCTCACTCAGCACACCATACCGATATGCCATCAAGATTGAGCAAAAGTTTAAATAGAAAAAGAGAGACTTTGGATCTGTGAATCTGAAGCAGGGGAAAGGTGCCCCCAAACTGTAGAACAAAGGATAGCCAAGGTGGGGTGGCGCAGGACAACCTACCAAAGCCACAAGCAAAGATTAGCGCCATGAAGCTAAAAAGGGACACGGAAAAGTGGTGTGAGTTCCATAAGAGCTCCACTCACAACACAAGTGAGTGTCGGGCCAAGTAGTCACTAGAGGCCGAGTTAAAGGCTTCAGAATCAGATGCATTTTCCAACTCTTAGTCAGAACCCAACAAGGGGAATGAAAAAGGGAAGCAGATTATCGATGCAGAGCCCAATGCCACCATTGCCACCACAAAGATCTAGAAGGAGGAACTCTAAGATCCAAAGCAGGAGGAGTGCCTCTTCCACTCCCAGATGTGGGTAAAGGGCTCCTTGCTACAGTTCATTGTCAACAGTGAGAGCCAAAAGAACCTCATTTTGACAAAGGTTTTCAAGTAGCTGGGATTACCGACCATAGCACATCCACAACTGTACACCATCGAGTGGCTTCACCAAGGACAGGATCTTCGCGTGAGCTAGTATTATCACCTTCCATACAACATCAAGCCCTTCACAGATGAGGTATTGTGTGACATTGCTCCCCTTGATGTTTGTGAATGTATTATTATGCCAACCATACTTGTGGAAGTGACATGTTGTCTATGAATCAAGGCCTCATGTTTTTATTATTACTTTGGGAAATAAGTTGTACAGGATACCGGAGGTTGCACCACCTATCGCCATCTCTTTGGTTACTGCAAAACAATGCGGTGAGCTCATTTCCAAAATACGGAAATTTTTTTCCCTAATGATACGCCCTCAAGGAAAGAATAAGATAGTGGCCACGACCTCCAGATAGGGCCCCTCTGCATGACAACTACAGATGGATAAGGTCACGGGGGAGTACAAGGACATATTCCCCTCCCCCGCAGGGGTTCCCCTACACTATCAGGTTAAGCACTCCATCGAATTGACCCCAGGTGCGCTGTTGCCCAATGGACCAATCTATCGACACTCTGTTCTAGAGAACGATGAAACAAAGAGGCAGATTTAGGAACTAATGCCGAAAGGTCACATCCCACCAAGTTCATCACCCTGTGGGAGAACAATCATTTTGGTACATAAGAAGGATGAGACTTGGAGACTCTGTATTGACTATCGAGAGATGAACAAGATCACTGTCAAAAATAGGTACTCGATCTTGTGGACTGATGACCTTCTAGACCAACTGAAGGGGGCAAAATATTTTAGCAAGATCGATTTGAAGTTAGGATATCACCAGGTACCAATCGAACCCTCCGATGTGTGGAAGACTACCTTCAAAGTCAAGGAGGGCCTTTTCGAATGGTTGGTTATGCCTTTCGTGTTGACAAATGCTCCTACAACCTTCATGAGGCTAATGGATGACATCTTGTGGCCATTCACCAACTCATTTGTAGTGGCATACTTGGATGACATCTTGATATTTAGCCAAAGTTGCGAAGAGCACCTCCACCACATCTGACAGGTTCTCCAAACATTGCGGCAACACAATTTATGTGTCAATTTGGAGAAATGCACTTTTGGCATGACCCAAGTTCAGTATATAGGATACATTATTAATGAACGGGGGGTGCATGCGGATCCAGCGAAGATCCAAGTCATTTGAGAGTGGCCATCTCCAACCACTTTGATAGAGCTCCGTAGCTTTCTGGGTCTCGCCAACTTTTATCGCAAGTTTGTGTTAGGATTTTCTCATATCAGTTGGTCCTTGAGTCAAGTCACCAAGGGAGGAGCGAAACCAAAATTCTTTTGGTCTGGACCTCAACAGAAGGCATTCACAGAGTTGAAACATCACCTCTTCTTGGAACTAGTGTTCGCATTACCAGACTTGTAACAACCATTTGAGATCAACACAAATGCCTCTGACTATTCTATTGGGGTAGTCTTTACTCAACACGGGAAGCTAGTGGCATATCACAGTGAGACACTTTCAGACACAGTCCGAAAGTATCCCAATTATGACAAAGAGTTGTATTCCATTGTGCAGGCCTACCGACAATGGAAGCATTACATTTTGGGGAAAGAAACGGTCATCCACACATACCACCGGCCCCTGCAATTCATACAGACCCAAGGGAAGTTGTAGAATGATCGCCATCAGAAGTGGTCAACATACCTGCAACAGTTCGATTTGAATATCAAGTATAAGAAGGGAAGCACCAATAATGTTGAAGATTGCCTCAGTCGACCACCGATCATGGTGTTAACCATCGTGCTCAACTCTTGTGGGCACAAGACTTCTAGTTGGCCACTTCTCTACGAAAGCGACTCAGAATTCGACCACAGAACACCAGAAACTCTTCTAGGGTTTGTATGTTCCATATTTTCACCTCTAGGATGCCCTGTTATGCCATCTAGGTCATCTTTTTGTTCCTTCAATCGAGCGTGCCAAGATGATTTGGGAAGCACACTAGAGTCTGGCTGTTGGGGATTCTAGGGTCGAGAAAATGGTGGCAGTACTGGAAAATTATTTCTACTAGCCAAATCTTCAATAAGATGCCGGGAAGTACATCAGATCTTGCACTGCCTGTACCATTGCCAAACCGACCATCAAGAAGCAAGGCCTAAATACCCCACTGCCTACCCCTAGTCAACCTTGGGAATTCATCTCCATGGCTTACATGTCGGGCCTTCCTTCTACTAAGCATGGAAACGACTGTGTTTTTGGGGTTGTTGACAAGTTCTCGAAGATGGCCATT
>APFE031220727.1:0-24370 GCA_000404065.3 Pinus taeda | reverse complement strand
CCCCCACTCTAATTAGTCACAGGAAAAGTGGGTCGTAAAAAGGAAAAGAAGACGGTAAATTTGGGAAGGAAAACATTTATCCATGAATTGATCTCAAGGGAAGAAAAAAGAAAAGTCAAATTCTCAGAGGGGTGCAAGGAAAGCAGGGCCACAAAAAGTTGTTACTCCAATAATAAGAATAGAAGCCTCTGATTCCTCTCGAGAGAGACTATATCATTGTAAAGCTAGTGAGAACACTCCCAAGACTAAGCATCCAATTCAAGAGCGATAGGGGGATGCTAGTAACCAGAACCTTAGGAACAAGGGACAAGGGGAAACTAAGGACGAGCATGAAAAGCCTGAAACAAGAGAACATTTTTTGGTTTATTAATATCTAGATTCAAGAAGCGCAGTTGAATAGCTAGCCCTGAGGCAGCCTGAGATACCAATTTCACCCACAAGACAATCACTAGAACAATCTGAAGAACACCTGTTACAGCAAGGATCAGAAAGGTCAACAATGGGGGACAACAATAACAACAACACTAAAAGAGATGTTACTGTCACCACCTTTGAGTTCCTTATTGGGGATATCAGAGGTGAGGCTCCCATGAAAAACATTCCTTTATCATTTCTACCATCTTTTCAAGGAATGACTGTAGAATATCCTGACACCTTCTTATTTGACTTTGATGTCTTGTGCAGGAGCTATGACTATGTTTCAGAGGCTTAGAAACTAAAATTATTTCCTGCTACTCTAAAAGGGGCAGCCCTGAGATGGTTCATGGGGTTAGGCTCTAATTCTATTTGAACACGGAGAAACATGAAGGAGACATTTTTATCAACGTATCAAGATTATTGTAGAACCAGGGACTTAAGAGAGGAAATATTGAGGATGACACAAAAGGAGGGCGAGGGCCTGGAGGACTATGTGGAGATATTTCATTACAATTTGTAGAGATCTAAACATAGTGATTTAGATCAAGGGATATTAAAGACCATATTCACAAGGGGAATGAGGGATGGCTTCCTTGATACATTGAATCTATTAGGGAAGGGGGAGATATCTCAAGAACCATTTTCCGAGATAATAAATCTCTGTCTAAAATGTTGTATAGGATTGTCGAAGGGAAGAAGCACAATTTGAGATGTCTATGCCCAAATACAAAAATCTGCAAGTGGAGGAGTAACCACAGCAGAGATAAGGAATTTATTTGAAAATTTCAAAACCAATATCCTTAGTACTTTATCTGCTTGATAACGATGGCACAGATCAGGAAGGCACAAGGGGAAGCTGATACAACTTTATCAATGTTTTGTCTAAAATGCATAAAGAAACATCCCTTGAGGGATTGTGAAATGAACAACATCATCTTGTGCAATATTTGTGAACTAAAACATACTATAAGTCAATTTTCAGAGCTTCCCAGATAGAAAGTGGTGCTTGGAGAGTTGAGTGAAGAAGTTTAGTCTTCATATTTCATCAGGCCTAGGAAACCATGGCAGCCACGACCCCCAAGTATGTCCCAAGATTTTCTTCTTTTAATTCATGCAATAAATCATATAATGCTTAGCAATATCCATGGAAATACTCTGCTCCTTCTCCAGCATAGTTTCCTTCGCCCTCGAACCGGTGGTCCCCCTCTCCATATATTCAGTGTACTCCATCTCAACCATATTCTTGGAATCAAAATTGGAGGGGGAATGCCCAAAGTCCATTTCCCTCTGCATTACCAATACAACAGCAACCACAATTTCCCCCTTTCCAAACTCCTATTCCTACACCTCTTGCGCGACCCCAATTACCTATGCAACCTAACCCTAACTTGAATAATAAAGCAACCCAAAACATAGAGGATCCCACGACCTTCCAGACTTACCTTATCACTTTTGTTAGACTTAATGAAATTAAACTACGATCATGTAAGGTGATTAAACTAAACCGCTTCCCTATCATCACTGAGGAGGAATGTGAGCATTCCAAAGAAGATACAATAGATCTTGAGGCGGTTGTTACACTTGTAACAACCAATATGGAGTGAACTGTTACACCTGTAACAACCAACCCATGTAAGTTTGATACACTTGTAGCAGCCATTTTGGTTGTTATGACTTAGGATCCTCCATATCCTCAGAGATTAATTGAGACTAGAATTACCTCACAAACTAAATCCGATTTTCTTAGGGAATTACAAAACTTGCACATATAAATTCCTCTGCTGCAAGCTCTTAACTAAGTACCTATTTATGCCAAAACAGTATGAGACCTATGCATTAAGAAACCTCGAAGGAAGCCTAAGGACCTTGCTACTATACACGTCATGGGAAAATTGCCTGAATTGATCACTGCTCAACCTCTTTTAACCAAGTATAATGATCCAGGGAACCCAACAATTACTGTTTATATTGATGGCCAGCCCATAACTAATACATCGATTGTTTTTGGGGCTTCCACTAATGTAATGAAAAATGACCTCTTTACCACCCTGGGGTTAGATGGGCTTAAATGTATGCCTACCGTGCTTCAATTAGTAGATATATCATGTGTTAAACATGAGGGGGTATTAGAAGACGTAGTAATCACAATAGCTTCTTGGAGGTATCTGGCTGAATTTCTTATCTTGTAAACCAAATCCCAACTGGGGGGACATCCTTTGATTTTAGGGACACCCTGACTGCCATTGTAAATGCGTTTATAGGGTGCAAATCTGGATCTACGATGATTTCAAATGGACAGGATACAAATAACCTTAACCTTTACCCCCGATAAAAACCAAATATGGATTTGAATCATCCCCGACGGGATGAATTTGAACCCAAATCAAATATTTCCCTACCACTCCTCACTCTTGGAAAAGCCCAATATTTCAAGGATGAGACGGAGGATGATATCATTAATGGATTTATTAGTAACTCACTTTCTATCACTTCTATTGAAAATTAAATGGAGGAAGAGGAGGTAGATGATGTAAACTTTGAACAAATGAGAGCCACTCTGTATACTAACAACAGTCTAGTTGAAATAGAACCATGGAAGTATTTGAATATTAATACCAACTTGACTACTGAGAAAAATAAATTGTTATTACAGCTGCTATAGAAATACAAAAAGGCATTTGCATGGGACTACATAGATATGAAAGGGATTCATCCCAGCCTGTGCACTCACCAAATTTATTTGAAATATGGCTGCAACCAATTAGACAACTACAGTGCCACATGAACCCTACATTGAAGGAGGTAGTGAAAGAAGAATTACAGAAACTCCTAAATGCTAACTTCATTTATCCAATATCTGACAGTCAGTGAGTGTCTTCGCTTTTCATTGTCCCTAAGAAGAATGGAAAGTGAAGAGTCTATGTGGATTACAGAGAACTCACTAAAGCCACTCAAAAGGACCATTTTCCTTTACCATTTATAGATCAGATCCTTGACACCCTCTCCAGGAAATGTTTTTTTTCAGTTTTAGATGGGTTTAGTGGCTACAACTAGATACAGATTTCCCTAGAGGATCAAGATAAAAAAACCTTTACTTTCCCTTGGGGAACTTTTGCATACGAAGTATTCCCTTTTGGACTCTACAATGTGCCAACAAATTTTCAGAGGGAAATACTGGGAATTTTTTTTGATTTGTTGAATGGCTGCCCTGAAATCTTCATGGACGGCTTTACACCTTATGGTGATGATTCTAAAACTTCATTTGTCAATTCAGAAAAATGCGTTGGAATGTTGTATACATACTAATGTTTCTTTGAGCACCGAATAATGTCACATGATGACGAATGAAGGGATCGTGTTGGGACACTTCATTTATGCTGACGGGATCAAGGTAGACCCTGCTAAAATAAAGGTAATCACGAAAATTTCAACTCCCAAGACATGAAAAGAGGTACATAGTTTCTTGTGGCATGCAAGGTATTACGAAAGGTTTATAGAGATTTTTTAAAAGATTTCATCACCTCTATTCTTCTTACTTATGAAAGATGTGGAGTTTGTGTGGATAGGAAAGTGTGAGCAGGAAATTTTGAAGTTGAAATGTTGTGTATCAGCATCTCCTATTTTACGTGGACCCAATTGGGAACTGTTGTTTCACATAGCTACAGATGCATCTAACATTGTTGTAGGTGTTGTTTTGGGCGAGCTGGAGGATAGGAAACCCTACGCTATTTATTACATTAAGAAAGAATTTGAGTCTGGCTGAGCTAAACTACACAGTGACTGACAAAGAATTCCTAGCAGGAGTGCATGCCATCCACAAGTTTCAACATTATATTACTGATTATCAAGTATTTGTACACATTGACCACTCTGCCATTCGTTTTTTAACAAATAATCCAATTACCAATGGTAGAATTACACGCTGATTATTGTTGTTACAGGAATTTTATATGACAATCTTAGATAAAACTGGAAAAGATAATGTAGTAGCTGATTTTGTTTCTAGGTTAACTATTGATGACAATTGCATTCCTACTGAGGATTATTCTCCTAATAAGTATCTCTTTCCTATTTCTACTCACTCACCATTGTATGAATACATAGTTAATTTTTTTGTAGGAAAGTTTCTACAATACGTATCCTCCAAGGAAAAGAGAAAAATCGTACAACAAAGTGCTACTTATTCCTGGATAGAGAGGAATCTTTATCACACTAGACTAGATTTTCAGATCAGATGTTATGTTAGGGAAGATTGGATCATTGACATCCTTCGGGCTTGTCACGAGGAACCTTGTGGAGGTAACTTTGCAGACAAGTGGACAAGATACAAAGTCCTCTCGATAGGATATTATTGGGAAACAATATTTCAAGATGCTAAGAATTTCATGGAAGGGTGCAAGCTACTAGATGTTGGGCATGGAATCCCCCCAAGTTATGTTTTGGGCCTTAAAGCCCAAGTTTTGACTAAGTCCATTGTAAAGACTCTATGATTTGTGGGTGTGGAACGTGAAGTCATAATAGAGTCATAGGGTTTTCTGCCCTTGCTTTTGTAATGTAAGGTCAGTTTGAAAGATCTACCCATGGTCCACGGATCATGGGATTGTATAAATAGAGTGAGGTTCTAAGTGTAGGAGATATAGAATAGAATCTAATGGAAGAAAGCATGATGAATAGATGGAATTTATTGAGTCAAAGTGGAAGTCATGTCTTTGTGTCGTAGAGTAGAAGGCTATGTAGCTAAGTGCACAGAGGCCTAGTAGTCTGCAGCTGAGTGCATGGACCCCCACAGCTGAATGCGCAGGGCAGGTCGAGTCTGTAACCATTGGAAGAATTAATAAAGAGAAGTTTTACCATATTTTTGTGTATCTTTTCCAGTTTTATGTATTATTTGGTATGAATCTCAAGTTTATTGTTTAGTGACCATGTGAACTCATATGAATGTGTTTAATAAGTAAATATAACATAAGGAATCTATTTATGCGAAGATAACTAACTGTTATAAGAAGATAAGTAATATCGTGGGACTGACTTAGGGGAATAGTGCAAATTGTTGCTCCAGCATTGTGAAAGCCCCACAACCTCTGGTTAGGGCTATTTAAAGGCGAATATATCAGGGCATGAAGGTCAGGGAAGTGTGCAAAGTAACCTATGGAAAGGGACTAACAGTTGGACCAAGTCAAACCCTCAGACATCTCAAGGGTGCGGAATCCTAGTTCTAGCACCCCCCCATACTACTTTGGGTGAGACCTCAGTCCGCGCTCTGCAGACTACTACCGAGAGGGATAGTAGTACAACAATTTGTTTGGCTATTTAACTCTGAACCTGGGCCATGCCCCAACAAGCCAACAAATGGTTCCATTGTCGAGACTAAGATCTGCATAGAGATGTCTAATGTCATATCAGTGGAATCCAACTAAGAAAGGAATTGAAGATTGGTTGGATAGAAAGATTCATAAGTTCGCGGTGGAGGACAATAGGAATCCATGACCATCAAAAGAAGAGTGGTTAGACTGCTACCTATACACAGAGGTATGCAAAATTTTCTTCGCGTATTTTCCTACTAAACTATATGAGTGGATCGCAAAGCTAGCGGATAGCCAAGGTAGGTACAAGCTCGACAGATATATTGTGTGGACTCTAGAATTGGTGTGTAGATTGGAAGCATCGGAGGATAATATTGTGCACATTGTTGATCACTAGCTCGATCAAATTATAGGAGGATTCATCACTGAGTTCATGGTAGATACTTTAGTCAGCTATAGCAAGGCATAACAATGCTTCCTCAAAGGACCACGAGGTAAATATGTTAAGTCTATGAACACTTGGATTAAAATGCTACTGTGTGAAAAGTGGGTTATGTGAATACTTTGATGTTTGGGGCTATATGAAGTGGGAGAATTTACAGAAACGAAGGTAGTGAAGAACTAGAAATTAACCCCTTTCTCGTGAAGGTCCCACCAAAAAGTGCAATCAATTTGATAAGGCAGAGAATCCTGCGCATACTACCCCCACTCACACCACTACTAGTTTCAACATATTCAGCCCCATCTTCACCCATACCACCTCTACCACCACCTCGAGTTAATATGGCAAGCACGATAAAGTTTACAATGTTCAAGGGAGTAGGAAATGAAGATCCGGACCAGTTTTGGTTCGTGAAAAAAGTTGTATGGGAAGCACGAGGAGTCATGGATGATAGTATAAAGAAAGCAATGTTGGTCAGTGCTCTACAAGATCACACGATGACCTAGTATATTAAGCATTATAATGACAATCCAAATGCAGGGATCGCATACATCCAAATTGTGTTAAATAAAGAATTTAGCATAACGAAATCAGAGGTGTAGTCGATCATTGGGTTCAAGGGGTCACAATGCTAGCAGGTGAGACTCCTTGAGAGTTGGATCAGAGATTGAAGTGCACAATTTGTGAATCTAATATGACTTTGACGGATGGACAACACCGCGAATGGTTTGTAGCATCGCTAACACCACATTTAAGGAACGTGTTATCACACCAGATGCTAACAACTCAGGCCGAGGCCTTGGAGATCATGATGAAATTGCATGAGACCTTGATATAGGATCCTAACCTGGGAGTTCAATATATCCACGCACAGTTGAAAAACTTGTGCCTTGAGATGTAGAGCTTGAAACAAGACAAGACATCTTACCCCGAAGTGCACAACAAGGTATGGTGTGTTAAATGTAACGGTAAGGGTCATGACAAGGACCATTGCCTAGTGTTTGCAAATTACTTCACGGGAGGAGGACCAATGCCATTGAGACTAGAGGCACAATCAATACCTAGCATGGCTCCTGCATTGTGGTGTATGATTTGTCACATAGGAGGAAAGCATGCTATAGACAACTGTCATTTATTGCAAAAGTACACGTAGAATTCGTAGCAGTTGTTCTGTAATTTCTGTAGGTCAGTGGGACATGATGAGCACACCTGTAGGAGTTATGAGTTGATGATGGATAGGACTCCTACCTACAGAGTTTAGGCCAAAATGTGGCCCTTGACCAGAATGCAGGGATGGCATGAACTAGATTTCAGGGCCACGAACGAGGCCGAGGTGGAGGACCTGGAAGAGGTCGCAGATAGCTAATATGTTAAAATTGTAGACGGCCAGGACATTATGACCATGATTGTATGAATCCAATGCATCCATCATGCTTGTATTGTACATTGTTTGATAATGAGACGGAGGATTGTCCCACAGTAATAGCAAGGTTGCGTGACATAGGAGCGCTCCAACCTCCCTCGACTCAAAACATACAAATTATGGGGTCTGAGCTGCATGAGGAAGACCCTAATGTGAACATTGTGCTCTGAAGTGGAATTACACAGGGGATAATAAGGGAAAGCATCCTAAAGATAGTACTTGGGTTCGCAAGGCTCTGACGAAAGAACCAAAGTTTTATTTGGAGCATGCCAAGGAAACCTTCATGGAAGCTAGTAAGAGCTTCGTTGATGCCTCCCCTTCAAGAAGCAAAGACAGGTCATAGTTGAAAATGGACTCATAGATGCTCATGACGTTCCTGGAAACATGCATGAAGCTGTTGCGGGACAACAAGGTTGTAAAGGGACTATAGGAACTCAACAATCGATGTGCGAGGGCTGCGCCAGAAGAACCACGCATAGCCAAGAAGGTTGGAAAGCATGCAATGAGCATGAGAAGATAAATGAGATTGACCGCGTAGATTGGAGAATACGAGATGGACCAAGTGATTCTTGACTTGGGATCAGACACAAATGTTTCAGACATGGGAGCGCATGGGGCTGTAATGGTCTCCTATCCAACTGTGAATGGTGAACCAACAAAAGATCCTACTTATGGGAAGATTGTAGGGGATCATAGTGGATATTGAAGGAGCGAGTGCACTGGCAGATTTTGAAGTGATAGAGATTGTTGATGACAACAATCCCTACCTTGTGCTATTAGGAATTGACTAGGCCACTAACATGAATGGGGTGATAAATCTGAATAAGCGCAAGATGAATTTTGAGAAAAAGTCTTTGCGTGTAGTTGTACCTTTGGACCCTGCAGAAGGATCGCGCTACATGGAGCCAGTGTATGATTATGAAAGTGGCGATGACTTGGATTGCAACTACAAGGTAACCGTGTGAGATCAAGACTGGGTAAATTCCACTGTGGATGGATGAATGTCATGGGAGCACAAAATCTTCTGTACATTGGATTCAGATGAAGAGATAGAGCGATGGAAGAATCTGTTACACAAGGTAACCACGCTAAACTGTAACATGATTACAAGATCGTTGTGATGCATATCAATGGAGGTAAGGGATCTACCTACATATCATGGGTTAAGCGAGGTAGATGCCTTCCTAAACATATTCGAAAGAGAGGTGTCGGAACAGTAACGGTTCGAGGCTTTGAAATGGGTACTACATGCTATGCTTGCAAGGTGGTGGGGCATGCACCAATGAAGCTTTGACTAGAATGAATGTAGGAGAATGATGCACATGTAGTTTGGAAAGCTTGAGGTGTGATTCACAGACAAGAAGGCTGAGCGGAGTGATCTGCATGCACCTTTCTAGATGGGTATATGCATATGTTACAATACCTACACATATGCACATAGACTTCACATTAGGAGACACCGTTAGCAAGCATATGCGGGCAAGGCGATGGCACGAACAACCCCTCAGGTTGGAACAACAGAGTATGGAAAGAACAAGTGCATAGAAGGTTATCCACGTAGAAGCCTTTAACGAAGTATGCAAAGCATTGAACAAGGTCCACAATGCGCAACGAACTAATTGGGACTTGGGCATACCAGTGGTTCTGTGGGCTTATAGGACAATGTACAAGAAAATGATGGAGCAGATGCCTTCGAGGCTAGAATATGGGGCAAACATTATAATCCCCATAGAGTATAAAATTCCTAGTCCATGCATAACACTGTCAGGAAGTATGATGGCTCGCGGAGCCTTGGAAGAAGGGATTGCATAGCTAACCAAAGTAGAATGCTTGGGATCTGAGGAATACATCCAACACGGTGATATTAGGCTCCAAGAACTTATAAAATAAAGGGTGTGATTAAGGGAGAAAATTGCTTTGTTGGAAGTAGAAGTCAAGAATCTTAAGGATGAAATCAAAAAAGAATTTTCTCGATAAGAAAACCAGGGTGTGCACGATCACATTGATGAATTTGGGGACTACTTCCAAGAGTTAATTAGCTTGATGCCAGAAGGGGCACTAGTCACAACAAATGAGGTTGACAGGCCTACGGTTAGTGCACTAAAAGGGATAGGGATCAACATGGTTGTGCTCCCATGGGAGATGCTCTATGTTTTGTAGGATGGGATTATTACAGAACTGCAGGCTAGGGAGAGTCGAGTGTAGCAAGTACTGAGCGAGCAAAAGATCAAGATGGAGCAATTGATCTTGCAAAATGATGAGGTTGTGTCGCAGAATAGGAAGATGGTACATGTATTGGAAGAAGACTGCTAGATGGTCCCTGATTTGGCCATTCGAGCAGACTCACCAGTAAAGGCGCGCATCCATAGATTAGCATCTGGGGTACACGAGGCATGAGAAGAAATAACCAAGGTTCAGCTCGAGCTGAACCTTTAGATGGTAGAGCTACGGTTGAAGGCATAGCTTTCAACCTCTCCAAAGGTAAGAGAACAGTGCACTAGCGCTATTACATCAGGGATAGAAGAGATCAACAATGCAGTAAGGGACTGCATCAAAATGTTGGAAGAGTCATTCGAGGTCCTCACCAATCTCCAGGAGGACCTTAACATCCAGTGCTTAGAGATAGAGGTGCGTGAGCTCCAGAAATAGTGTGACAGCATCAAAGGGACAACACAGATGGTGGCCCTCACTTAAAGGTTCGCAAAGATGCAACAGGCCAAAGCGTTGAAAGAGAAAGTGGACGTAGCATGACACAGGGAAGTAGTTTTGAAGGCACGTGTCTAGCCTTGGATCGACAAGGCCTTTGTGATTACAGCAACAATTGAAGGCAATCTCGCGTAAATGAAGGGGATGTAGAACAAATTGAGGGAAGCAGTTCTGAGATCGCGGTCTCAAAACAATGTGTACTGGAGATTCAACAAGCAACCGCTCAGTGCACTACCGACCTTGCAGTTGTTCGAACAGAGTTGGACGATCTCCGTGCAAATATATCTCCACCAATAGAGTGACTCGAGGGTGAGTCATGATGTTTGTGTTGGGGGCCTATTAGGCATGGAATCCCCCCAAGGCATGTTTTGGGGCTTAAAGCCCAAGTTTTGACTAAGTCCATTGTAAAGACTCTGGGATTTGTGGGCGTGGAGTGTGAAGTCCTAATAGAGTCATAGGGTTGTCCAACCTTTTTTTTGTAATGTAAGGTCGGTTTGTAAGATCTACCCATGGTCTGTAGAACATGGGATTGTATAAATAGAGCGAGGCTCTAAGTGTAGGATACATAGAATAGAATCTAATGGAAGAAAGCATGATGAATCTAAGGAATTGATTGAGTCGAAGTGTAAGTCGTGTCTTTGGGTCGTAGAGTAGGAGAAGGCTTTGCAACTAAGTGCGCAGAGGCCTAGTAGTCCACAACTGAGTGTGCAGACCCCTGAAGCTGAGTGCGTAGGGTAGGTCGAATCTGTAACTGTTGGAAGCATTAACAAAGAGAAGTTTTACCATATTTCTGTGTATCTTTTCCTATTTTATGTATTATTCGGTATGAATTGAAAGTTTACTGTTTATTGATTGCGCAAACTCATATGGATGTGCTAAATAAGTAAATATAACATAAGGCATCTGTTTAGGCGAAGATAACTAACTGTTATAAGAAGATAAGTAAGATCGAGGGTGTGACTTAGGGGAATAGGATAGCCTCTCGTTAGGGCTATGCGAAGGTGAATATATCAGGGCGGGAAGGTCAGGGAAGTGCGCGAAGTAACCTGCGTGAAGGGACTCACAGTTGGACCAAATCAAACCCTTAAACATCTCAACGGTACGCAAAACTTGTTTCCAGCAACCCCCCATAATATTTTTGGTGAGACCTCAGTCCGTGCTCCATGGACTGTTGTCAAAAGGTCTAGTAGTACAATGATTTGTTTGGCTAATTAACTTTGAACCTGGGTCAGGCCCCAACAAGCCAACACCAGAGGATGGGTCAATCGCTACAATCAAATGAGATGTTGTTACAGCCTCAAATAGTCTTAGAACCATTTGAGAAATGAGCCTTGGATTTTATGGGACCAATTAATCCTTTATCTAGACATAAGTCCTACATCTTGGTCTGCACCAACTATGTCACAAAATGGATTGAGGCAAAAGCACTAACCAAAGCCATAGAGAAGTTTGTTTCAGACTTCTTGTTTGAAGACATCTTTGTTCATTTTGGGATACTCGAGGAGATAGTGACAAATGGAAGGCCCCAATTTACATCTTAATTGATCTAAAAGTTGGTTGGAAAATATAAAATCCATCATAGAATCATGTCGCCTTATCACCCACAAGCAAATGGCCAAGTGGAAAGCACCAACAAATTCATTGAGGGGATTCTTACTAAGACTGTGGCTAGTCACCGAAGGAATTAAGTAGATAAACTTCTAGAAGTGTTCTGGGCATATAGGACTACATGGCAGAATACTACGGGATTCTCACCATACGAACTTGTGTATGGTAAAAATACCTTATTCCCTATAGATTTCAAAATCAAGACATTGAGAATGACTTTGCAGGTAAATACAGATCTATATACATATATATACATATATACATATATACATAATACATACATATATTATATATATATATAATATATATATATATATATATATATATATATAATGAAAATAATCTAGCTGTGAAAACCTCTTTTTTGGGGCATAGATAGACAATTTTTGTGACAGTTGAAAACCACTCTGTGGCGGTTGTGACACACTTTCATTGAAACAACATTTGCCATTTCAGGAATATCTTACAATAATGTTGTTACGCGTATGTTTTTAGTTCTTTTTTATTATCTTTTATGGAAACTAATAATACATTTATGAAAAGAAATATTCTAGTCATCTTGGTTGTTACATCTGTAATAATCAACGACTTCTAAAAAATTATCCAAGCGAATTATCTATCGCAATATACAGTGTGCATCACCATGATTCAGGAGCAATTTCCATGACCACTGGAATTAATATTGTGCACCTCATCACCAATGTCTTCTGTCCATGTCATGCCAGCTACGTCATGAAATGGTAATATCGTTGTCCTCTTTTATTTAGCAATTATGGAAATTTAATGTGATATCCTTTTTAAGTCTGAGGAGAGCCATCACACTTAAGCTAGGGGTAGGATGAATTACATCATGACATGACCTGTGCATGACCTGTGAGCATTAAAGTCGGGATTAAAGTGTGATGATCCCATAACCATTATAATCTATAACCACATTTGTAAATTTTTATGATAGATCATGACAAAAAGGGAATTGTACCTCATACCAAACCTTCCATAACTTAGCAATAATGAGGAAGTGATATTGTGTAGTATGAACCTTGATTTGAAATCCCTTCCTTTAACCTCACTGCGTCACCCTACCATTGCCCATTGCTGAAGCATTGTATCCTCATTCAGAACTGTAAGACAGAAGCAAAGGAAAATATTTTTCAGAGCCATAACAACTAAGCATTGTGTCGTTACCTCAGAATTTCTCGAAGAAGAGAACAATGTGTTGTAACAACATAACAATGGGTGGAGTGGTATTCGACATGAAATAGAATCAACTGAGGCATTGGAAAAATATCCTGAAGCATGCTAAATTTTCAAGGATACAGGTTGGTTTGGGTTTTTGCAAAGGCTAGAGGGATCAGACGGATAAATTTCTATGGAATTCACTAAGAATTTGAAGGATTATCAAACAAAGGTGAGGGGATTGCAATTTGAAGTTACAGAGGAGGTAATTGATCATGTGAAGGAATTTCCAATAGAGGGAAAAATGTGGTTCAACAGAAAAATCAATGACCCCTCTTTGAAGGATGATTTTCTCCAAGGGGAAGAATGGCTGGAAAATAAGGGAAGAGAATTTAACAGGCTATTGCTTCCCTAGTCATGGGTAGATGTTTCCCTTTACCTCATTATGTATATCACCTATGATGGAAGGAAAACAATTGTATTTAATTATCACTTCTTGTTGTTAAATCACTTCTGACATCAACAAATTATAAACCTCCCATATTTTCTCCTGGACAATATTAGGCAGTTGCGACCGTGAAGATTGCTACATACCTAGAGAACTGCATCACAAACCATAGTCTCATCAAGCTAATTGTGTTAGATGCCCTAAGTCACCAGGGTAACAGCTAGTATGAATTCATGAGGAAGAAGGCTAGGGCTGCCTGAAGGAAGGGAGTTGGGACTTCTGCGGAAGCTCTGACAGAAAACAAGGAGCAACTCCAACCCTCAAAAATAAGGGCTAGAAAGAGACCAGTTGACAAGTCGATAGTTGAAAAGAGGCCGGAGCAGAGAGTAAGGGCTAGTGGTCACCCAAATTCCCCATCCACATCTGAGAAGAACAAGAAGGTGATAAGGCAGGAAGAAGAAGAGAAGGCTTGACCGGAGGGACCCCCTCACAAGGTAAGAACGAGACCCAATCCTTGTTTCTTAAAATAGAAAATTTAGAAAGAGAAAATGAAAAGTTAAGACAATAGTTAGCAGAGGAAAAGGTAGAAGCAAGGTTCTCAGGGTTAGCTACCTTGGCTAAGGCTGTAAATAAGGACAGGAAGGAAAATGTTTTGGGTTCTGTGTGCACAACCTATGCTAAAGAACTAGTAGCAGGAGGGCACAGAGTCTATGCGGTGAGCACCTTTTCGAGGGAAGAACAAAATAATTGTTGGGAAGCTGATGCACAAGAACCCATTGAAGACGTTGCTAATACACAAGAACTAGCAGCTAAAATAGAGCATCCCACACAGAGTAACTTGGAAGCTAATAAGCAGGAACATTTGGATGACACTGTTGTTACACAAGAACCAACAGTGGAAGCATAAGCTAACCAAGGAGAAAAAGGAGAATGTAATACACAAGAACCTTTGGATGACACTATTGTTACACAAGAACTAGTAGTGGAAGAAGAAGCTAACCAAGGGGAAAAAGAAGAAGCTGATACACAAGAATCTGTGGATGACACTTCTGTTAAACAATAACCAATAGTGGAACCATAAGCTGACTAAGGAGAAAAAGAAGTTGTTACACAAGAAACCATTGATGGTTTTGTTATTACAAAAGAACTAGTAACCAAAATGGAGCATCTCCACCCTTGGTAGGATGTTACACCTTCAGTTGTTAGTGCATGTGAGAGAACACAGGGTCCTAATGAAGGATGGTGTTCAGAAAGAATATTGTGGATAGCAGAATAACAAAAATGATCTCTCTGCAAGAGGGAGTGATCTCACTGAAGGCACATTAGAAAATGATGAATTCATTCCAGGAGAAGTGGTTAAAGAAAGAGTTGGTGAAAGAATGGGAAGATGAGAGGAGTAAAGAAGCTATGAAGGAAAAAGGAACAACTGAAGTTGTTGCAACGACAGGTTCTAGAGCTAAAAAACGATAGGAAAAAGATTTATGAGCTTGCCTTGAAACTGTTAGGCTACAGGAGGCCTTCCCCATCATATCAAGTTTTCCTATGGGAATGATATTATTTGTTTCAATTAAAATAAGTTTTTAAAACCAAACCATATCTCAGTACTTCTACCTGCACTATTCTAGAAAAAAAAATTGTTTGTGACTTTGATGAACAAAGCTTACTTTGTGAGTTGTTTTTACATAATATGATTTGTGAATATGTTAGTACAAAGATGGTGGCAACTATTTTATCTTGTATGGGGGATTTGCAGTTGTGAGCCGTCATTTCTTTTATGAGGAATCAAAACAAATGGAACTTGGCCATGAATTCAGCTGGAACTAATGAGGAAAAATAAACATTGTGGATTAGGGAAGAACCGGGAATGATTGTTGAATTGAGACGTGAGTTCAAATTGTTCTTAAGTACCCCAAAAGTTTGGAAACAATCAACCACTTACAAAAAGAGGATTGTGGGGTTTTCCCTTACTCTTTATACACAAATGCAAATGCAATCACTAATAGGGTGCCTCAAGCGCATAGAAGCAAGTAGTGTTGTATTACAAGAAGGGGATCCTTTCGGGTTCCATAATTTTGTGACTGTTGCTACACGAGTACTCGAATATGCATGGGTGGTGAAAGCACTAGGAGCATTCTAGATTGGACTTAGGTTTAGATATCCACTTATTTGGTTACCAGTGGAAGAGTATTAGTCACATTACCACTTGTGTGATTATGAAGAGTATTCTTAGCTACGACAACTGATGGATACTCAGGGATATACGTCTACTGATGAAGACATTGTTGGTGCTTATACTTTTACGGATTTGCATTGGAGATATAGTAGTGGAAACCAAGGTTTTGCATGGGAACATGCAATTACTTTAGTTGGAGGTGTGGGGGGGATGTTCAGTGTAATTTTTGTACCTATATTCTATACTTTCTTTCCCTATTTTTTACCTTTTCCCTCTGGACAAACAAAGCTTTACATGTTAGCTGCATTTTTCCTTATTATGAACAACATATTTTTCCATCATGTTATTTTGCCATTTTTCTAGATATAATGATGCAATATTCCTTTTCATGGCTAACTAGGATAAGCATTGGAGAATTCTTTTGGATCCTTTCCTATTTTTCAAGTGTTTCCCACAAGAATGAGGTTATGGAATGAATAGTTTCACCAGTCCATCTAAGAGCAGGATGAAACAGATTGTTGTTACACTCTATTTGTTGTTACAAACCTTGTTGTTATACCACGATGTTGTTACAGGCCTTGTCGTTACACCACATTGTTGTTACAAAACTATTGTTGTTACACCACGGGTGTCGTTACAGGGTTGTTGTTATCTAGTGTTGTTGTTACATCCCAAACCATTACTTTACCGCAAGTTGTTGTTACAATGTAGCTGTCAAAGTCGTGGGTACTATTCCATGCAACAACTATTGGAAGTTACGAATTTTCTCTTTAGAAACTGACAGATCCAAGCAGTTATGATTTTAACCAATGTATTTGAATATAACTCTTATTTAGGAACTGGTTATAACAATTTCTATTTTATGATTAGCATGAGAATCATGGGACTCTCATGATTGATCTGTTCCTCATTTTTGGGTATGTAATTTCTATAAGAGAAACTTAATCCCTCGGGCACGGGGGGCGACATAGAGAGTATTGTTATTTTGATACTGTAACTTTTAATTATTCTTAACATCAAAGAAATTGTGGTTATGATGTTGTTGTTTCCAGGTTTAATTCTTAACTAATCTCATGTTCATTCATGTGCCCCTGCTAGGGAGGAATTTCCCTCCTCTTTAGCAGGGACTACAGTGGTAGAGTATTAGTAGATTATTGTTCCTTTATTTTAGTATTTGTATGGTTTTTTGTTGCCTCTGTATAATGTGTAGAATATATCTACTTTAATTCCATATTTATGATATGCTATTACATATATTTGGTTAGCAGTATGGTAGTTGACTAGCTAGTGTAGTTATCAATATAGTGTGTGGCGTGCATTTGTTCTAGTAAATGTGAAGTGTGATTCAATTCCTGTAGATTGTTTTTTTAATTTTGCATGAATGTTAATTTATGCAATTAATTCAATGTCATTCTTTACTATTTTCTATTTTCACTCTTGGTTGTAGTGTATCAACACAGATAATGCAGACTCCATTGAAATAACAGACCTACCATGGGTTGAAAATTAAATGGTTGCAGTCTTTGTCAATTAGGATTGATTAATACAACACTACAGGCTTTAAGGAGGTGTATCAGTAGTTGCAAATTCAGAATCATGTGGACGATGGTGATAACATCATTGACTGCCATATCTAGGATGGGAACTCTATAGGATAGCTAAGCTATGTATTCCTAAAGGTGAGTGATTGAAACTGATTGGAGAGGCTCACACCTCCAAGTTTGTAGGGTACTTTGGTGTAGGGAAGACCATGGATAACTCGCAGAGGTATGTTTATTAGCCCAAGGTGCAAGTGTAAGTAGCTAGTTTCATAAGAGGATGCATGCTTTGTTGTACAAGCAATATTAGCAATAGGAAATGGGGTCTAAATCATCCCTTACCTTTACCTACTCACCCTTGGGAAATAATTTCCATGGACCTTGTGGGAGCTTTACCAAGTACTAGGAAGGGACATGACTACCTATTCATGGTAGTTTACAGGTTCAATAGGATGTGTGTTCTAACTCTGTAAAAATAGCATCAGCGGGAAAGAAGCAACAAAATTTTTCTTTATACAAGTTTGGATGCACTTTTGGATACCAAGGAGTATCATTTTGGACAGGGATATAATATTTCTTAGTGAATTATGGACGACATTGTGAGATAATATGGACACAAGTTGAAGAGATCTACAACATTCCATCCACAGACATATGGGAAGACAGAAGTAGTCAACATGACTTTGGTGCAACTTTTGAGGGGAATGAACTTTGTCTTTGGAAGTAGTGAAATCAAAGGAAAAAACTTACTCAGACCCATCTATGAAAAATAAATGTTGGCCATACTACATCCCGTTAATAAATGACATCCATACCTAATAAGAAGAAACTTTAAAGTAAAAATTGATCATGATAGTTTGAAGTACTTCTTGAAAAAAAGACTATCTTTAGAAGAGAAACGAAAATGAGTCACAAAGATTTAGGGTTATGACTTTGTTGGGTTATGACTTTGAAATAATCTACTAAAATGGGAAATAAAATATTGTGGAAAATGCACTAACAAGGAAAGAGGAAGTAATAAATGGTTTGATATGCATTATTTTCATTCCACACTTTGACTAGGTAGAAGAAGCAAGGATTAAACTACAACAAGTTGAGAAGATGTGCAAGATCATTGAACATCTATAGGAGGACCCCGATGCAGTAGAAAATTTACATGGACAAATGGTTTGTCATGGTTTCAAGGTAACTTATTCTTATGTAAGATTTCTCAGCTCAAATAGAAGGTACTTTTGGAATTAAACACTTCTCTTATAGGAGAAAATTTAGGGTTCTTGAAGACATATCATAGTATCAAGAAATAATTATTTTGTAAGGTCTTAAAGAAGATGTGCACAAGTTTATGGTGGAATGTGTAGTATGACAAAAAAACAAAGGAGAGATTATCAACTCCTTAGGTCTCCCTCAACCATTATCCATATCAAGATAATTTTGTTAAGAAGTTTCAATAGATTATATTACAGGTTTACCCAAATATGAAGGAAAGAGTGTCATTATGTTAATGATAGATCAAATGAAAAAGTATTCCTAATTTTTATCTATTTCTCATCCTTTTAAAGCAAGTATCTTGGCATAATAATTCATGGAATTAGTCTAAAAGATACATGGAATACCAAAGATTACAGTGGTAGAGATCCAATTTTCATAGGAAATTTTTTAAATGAATTATTTTATTGTTATGCTACTGAAATGACTCACAACAAATCTTAACATCCTTAATTTCATGGGAAAACTAAGATTGTGAATAAATGTTGAAAGGAATATCTACATTTCTTTTCATTTGATAAATAAACACAATGTCTCAAATGGTTTCCATTGGAATAATGGTGGTACAACACTTCCTTCCATACTTCATAAAAAATGTCACCATTTATGTCACTTAAATATGGAGATTTTCCTCTATCCATCAAATCACTCTTAAAAGGGACTATAAATTTTGAGGAAGTACATGACCACAAACAACACTAATAAGAGGTTCTCAAAATATTGAAAGGAAACTTGGCTATGGCACAAACTGGGATGAAACAATAAACAAGTCTACATCAATGTGAATGGGAATTTGAAGTGGGGCATTGATTATTTGTGAGAATACAACCATATGAAAGGATGTCCCTTAAGAAAAAAAGAAAGACAATAAATTAGCTTTGAGGTATTACGACCCTTATAAGGTGTTGAAGAGGATCAGAAGTATGGCTTACAAACTAGATTTTCCTCCATCTTCAAGTGTACGTCCAATATTACGTGTCTTGCTTAAATAAGGAAATAAGTGACAAGATCCTAGTCCAAACTATTGTACCAGTGATTAATGAAGAATGGAAAATAATACTAGAGCATAAATTTTTTTGGAAACAAGGACTAAGGAGTTGAGAAATTGAGAAATTATTGAGTACCTAATCAAATGGAAGAACCTGCTAGTGGAAGAGAAACATGGAAAGATAATTATTCATGCAGAAACACCCATGTTAACCCCAAAACCCCTTATTAAGCCATAGATATTGAGTGATTAAATTTCTATTATTATATTGTTATGTAGGCTAGAACCCCTCATGGTCTCATTTTATTATACTTGTACCCTTTGTCTCCTATATATACATTAAGGATACCTAGTCTTAGGATCATAAAATACTTTCTTGTACATTGTATTCCTTGTAAAAGGAGGTTCCCCCCCCCGAAGAGGACTATGATTATTGATTTCTTTAATCCTTTATAAGGTACAAGGATCATAAGAATATCTACTTCCCTTGTCTCAACTCTCTTTCTACCTATATATACACAATTAACTTGAAAAACCTCCTATGTCTCCATAGATGCTTTAAGCATTTATGCTTTGCTAAGTACTCTTGAATATTGCTCTAAATTGATTGTAAACCCTTCCTTAAACTCAGGTTTCCTAAAAAAAAATTCCAAAATCTGCATATCCTTATTGAAATGTGTTAGTGTCGCATTTGAATGTTGTTCTTTATCTTCATTGTCATTTTTGGTTGCCTTGATAAGCCTATCTTACAATGTTTAGTTCTCCTTCAATAATTTCATCCCTTGATTGTGTATATGTTCCCATTTCATTTAGTTTGTGAGACAACTCTTCCACTTCCATTCATATGCCATATTTCTAATTATGTTCTCCTTTAATGCCTATGAAAATAATTATTTTATCTTCCTCTCTCCTTATGATAGTTTCTAGTCAATTTCCATTATCTTCAGTACATGTAAAACCTTCATTCATACACAAATTACTAGTTTCAAAATAATAAGGATCTTTCACCTATTTTGATGTCTTTGTTATCATATCATTATGCTGAAATGAGATTTCTAAACAATCCATCAACATATTCATTATCATCCTCTCCAAGGAATGATCCTTTCTTTGGTTCACAATTGTGAATTCTCATTTCATACTCAACTACTCTAAAATTAATTCCCTAACATGACATGTAACATGCTTCTTCATTCTACATCCACATCTCTATATTTATCCCAACTTTCTTGTAACAACTTCATTAATACATTGAGTGTTTCCTTTAAGTCGAAATTTTATTTTTCAATTTCCTCCTAACTCATCCACTTCTTTCTTCTACCAATTTCTATAGCATCATATTTCATCATGTTGTGGTTTTTCTTTAGACTCTCTGTCTAATTGTCCTTATTCATATTCCTTTATTTCTTTGTGAACTTCCCCGTGCTCAATTGTGAGCTACAAACATGCCTCTATAGTAACAAGAATTTTTCACCTTGCCACAAAATACCTTAATAAGCTTCTCTCCATTGAACGTGGTATTTTGGTACCTTTGGTTTGTTCCTCTAGAACCTCTTGAGCTTCCTATACTTCTCTTAGTCTTATGTAATCTACTAACTTCTATTAATAATTCTACCCACAATATCAACTTGTGGAATTGTCTCAACAACTTCTACCGAACCTCAACTGGAAGTTGTTAGAACCTCTTCTGTTGGAATAGTGTTTTCCACATTTCATTATTTTATCTTTGTTATTATCTGCAATAAATAGCTTCTCTACCTAAATTAATCTAAAAATGTAAATGCTATGTTACCTATCATATCTTATTAGATACAAAAATGCAAGAACTTCTAAGTTTGTTTCTTCAAACTCTTGCAAGATTCTTATTACTACTAGTCTCCTTGAGATTGCCTCAAAATTGTAATTAACGTTTCTACCCCATATCTGCTCCTTAGATGGAATTTCCTTCAATATGCAAGAATTTTACTGTATCCTACCATTCCTTTGCACAGTATCCTCTATGTTTTGTTTCCTTATCTAAACCTCCATCCTTGTAGAGAAAACTCCTTGTTCATCACCTTTCAATCATATACTCAAATCCATTATCAAATAGAATAAATCTATTACCCCAATACCTATAATATTTGTTCCTTGCATATTTTCCTTCAATATATTTTTGAAAAGGTGATGGTTTCTTATTTTAAACTATAACAACTTCTTGAAAGTCAAAAGAATTCTTACTTTGATGTCCTACCTTGAATTCTTCTTATATTCTTGTGTTAATCCACCACAAGGTTTACCACTATATTTTCTTATGTTGTTGAAATGATTTCAAATCCCTACAAATATTCACATGACTAGGACTTATTGTGCTTTGATACTAAAAATGATTCTAATGCATCCACTATTGAACTATTCTATGGTGGCCCAATTTGACTTAGATCAAATTATCTTCATCAGATTTTGATATCATTGCAAAGGATCCCTTGAACCCCCTCTAATAATGACTGTGGACCGGTCTCGAGTTTCATTTATCATGATTAGTGATTCCCATAAATCCAAAACAAGTCACAATTAACATTGAAAACTATACATAATCCCAAAAATTATGTAGTTCTCAAGCTTAATATGCTTTAACACATATGACCAACATTATGACCGAGCACTCAACTAAAAGGTGATAATGCCATTTTATAACAAAATCTATATATCTACTTCACTCATAATCAACAATTGGTTTGGATAACTTCTTAACCTAGATATTTATCCTAATTCGGTTACCTTTTCATGCAATATTAAATTTTTAGTCCAGATAACTTTTGGAGCTATCAGGCCAGGCACTAACTCCATAAGGCAAAAATGATTCGTGTGTATTATTCCATTAGGTAGGTGTTTGTTATATACATGAGGGAGAGACTGTTCAGTTCATCTCCCGATGACTGTTCATATTTCTAATTTATTTATTTACATAAATTCACCCAATCACAAGGATTAGGTGTCAACATTCCCCCCCTTAATCTGAAGGGATGTTGGTGAGTCCAAGCATCATTCTAAATCGTTCAAGATTTTCTCTTCCAAGTGCTTTGGTGAAGATGTCTGCAATTTTCTCATTTGTGGAACAATGACAGAGATCGATTGTTTTGGCCTCAACATGATGTCGAATAAGATGACATTTAGTATTAATTTGCTTCGTTCAATCATGGAATTTTGGGTTCTTGGCCAACTTGATTACAGAGGTACTGTCAATCATGAGTGGAGTTGACTGTACTTGTTTTACCTGGAAATCTTCAAGAATTTTCCTGAGCCACATAATTTCTTTTTTCACTTCAGCTGCTGCCACGTATTCTGCTTCTGTTGTGGAATCTGTTGGAACTGATTGTTTGTGTGATCTCCAGGAGATAGCCCCTGATCCAAGACTCGTAGCATATCCTGAAGTTGATACCACAGTTTCTTTGTCTCCATCGAAGTCTGAATCAGAGTATCCAATCAAGATGAAGTCGTCCACCTGTGTATATTTGATTCCAAAGTCTTGAGTTCCCTTCAAGTAACTTAGAACTCTTTTTGCAGTAGACCAATGTCCCTCACAAGGATTTTGCATAAGCCTGGAGAGGATTCCAACAGCAAACAAAATGTCTGGTCTAGTAGTAGTTAGGTAGTTGAGACTTCCTACAAGTTGTCTATACTTTGTTGCATCCTCAAATTCTTTTCCTTCAATAGATGTGAGCTTTAAGTTTTGTTCCATTGGAGTAGTAAGAGGATTGCACTCTGTCATGCCAAACCAGTTCAACAGATCTCCAATGTATTTCTTTTGAGAAAGAAATCTGGACTTTGGATGTTGGGTTACTTCAGTGCCAAGATAGTAATGAACATAGCCCAAATCAGTCATTTCGAAACTTTTCCCCAATTCCTTCTTTATGGATGCAATGTAGCTTTCATTGTTCCCTGTCATCAAAAGATCATCTACATATACCACAAGATATACAACAGTTTTGCCAACTTTCTTGACAAATAAAGTTGCATCATCAAGATCAAAATGTTTGAAATTGAGTTTCAGAAGATGCTCAATTAGTTTTTCATACCAAGCTCGCCATGCTTGTTTGAGGCCATACAAGGACTTCACAAGTTTTCATATTTTATGTTCATGTCCTTTTAGAGCAAATCCTTCCAGTTGGGACATAAAAAAATTCTCTTTTAGATCTCCATTCAAGAAAGCTATTTTTACGTCTATTTGATGGACTTTCCAACCGTTCTGATTTGCTAGTGCAAAGAATGATCGGATGGTATCCCATTTTGTTGTGGGGGAAAAGGCTCCTCATAATCGACCCCATCCTTCTATGCAAAACCTTTTTCCGCAAGCCTATCTTTGTGCTTGTCAAGTGAGCCATCAACTTTATACTTGTTCTTGTAGACCCACTTGCAACCAATTGGTTTGGTTACAAATGGAGGATCAACCAGCTTCCAGGTGTTGTTCTTTATGAGGGCATCATACACCTTTTGCATTGCTTATTTCCATTCATCATGAGAAGCGGATTCTTTGAAGGAAGTTGGTTCAAAATCTATAGACAAGTTCAATTCACAATCATAAGAAACATCCATATCAACAGGTGAATTAGAGTAATCTACATCACCTCCATTTTGCCGGTTTGAATTTCTGGTTCCTGTCTTTCCAATTTCATCAGGATGAACACTTTCAAGTGTCTTTGTTAGCCACTTTGGGGGATCTTTTTCAGATGGTCCAGGCTGCTCCGTTGATTATGTTGGGATGGAATCAAGATTGAGTCTCCCAATTCTAACAATTACATCACTTAAAGCATCATCCGTTGTTGGAGTTTCATGTGGGGGAGAGTGTTCTTCAGAAGAAGATTCCACATGTTGATCTAGTATAGGAATCCCCCCTTCAAGA
>APFE031220722.1:0-15303 GCA_000404065.3 Pinus taeda | reverse complement strand
TCCCTCTCTGAGGGTTTTAACCACGTCAAAATACTGGTGTATTGATCTGTGATCTGTTTGTGAGCGGTGTCCTTCTGGTGTTCTTTCTGAGGAACTTACCCTGTAAATTCCTACAGAGGTGAAATCAAGGGGCTATGCTCTGGGCCCTTATTTCCTCCATTTCTGTAAAATCTTCCACTTCGTGTATTCCCGAACATTAAGGTAGCTACATAACCCGTTTTTCACACAACAAAATTTTAATCCAAGTATTCAAAGATTTTACGTACTTACCTCATTATAGCTAACTGAGGTGTCGACTGCGAATTCAGTCACAAATCCTCCTACGATGTGATCAAGCCAATAATCAACAGCGTGGGCGATCTTATCCTCTGATGCTTCCAACCTTTGCACTAACTCTGGGGTCCACATAATAGGATTGTCAAGTTTCCACCTTCCTTGGCAATCTACTAGCTTCACGATCCACTCGTATAGCTCAGTAGGAAAGGAGGTGAAAAATATTTCATGGATCTTCATATACAGGTACCTTTCTAGCCACTGTCCTTGCGATAGTCATGGGTTTCTGTTTTCTTGTGCCACGAACTCATGGATCCTTCTGTCTAAACAACGTTTGATTTCTTTCTTAGTTGGATTCCAGTGATATGACATCGCACATCTTTTATGCAAATTCTGGTCCTGAAAACGAAACCATTGGTTGGCTTGAGGGGGCCTAACCCAGTTTCAACGTTAGTTGGCCAAACAAATCCCTACACTACTGGCCCTTTTGGCATCAACCTACAGAGCATGGACTGATGTCTCACTCAAAGTAGTATGTGGTTATGTTGAAACCAAGTTTCCACACCCTTGAGATGGTTGTGATGCCGGTTTATTCCAGCTAGACCTACCTTCATGCAATTTGCTTAACCCTCTATTCCACCCTTTAGTACCTTTGCAAAAGGGTAGAATCGGCTTCCGTGTAGCCCTAACTAGGGGCTAATGTCCTTTCACGTTGCTAGGGCAACGGACTGCGATATCTTTGACACTAGGCTAAGTGTTTTTCTTATCTTATTAATAGATCTTAGTTAACTTTGCATAAACATATGTTATTACTTGCGTTCACTTAACCAATATATTTACATACATTCGTGCATCATATAAGCATTATAAGTTAAATTCATACCCAATATAATAGATGCATAAACAGGAAATAAAGACACATAAATTTCAGAATACTTCTCTTTATTGATAATTCCGAATGATTATAGACTTGACCCACCCTGTGCACTGAGCTGCAAAGCCTCTCCCTACCCTATGACCTAGAAATTAGACTTCTGCTTCGAGCTATCACTTTCTTACATGTTCAATATTATGCATTCTTTTAACTACTTAAAGCTTAGCTTTATTGATACAATCCCATGGTCCGTGGACCATGGGTAGATATTCTACAGCCGAAATTACATTTCCAAAATAAGGGCAGACAACCCTATGACTCTTTAACATCTACGCACTCCACGACCACAAAATGTAGACTCTTTACACTTGGATTTACAAAATTTGACTAAAATATGGGCTTTAAGCCCCAAAACTACCCTTGGGGGATCCTGTGCCCAACAAATAGTCTTACAAATGAATACAACACATGCATGAAAACGTATTGTCCTGTGACAGGCTTCTGAATTGAGAAAAAGTTCCAAGACACATCTATACACCATACATCACTAGCCCCAGTAGTGGGGCATTGGAGCTGTTGCTCGCTCCTCAAAGAAAAGATTACAGACTCTCAAGACTATGTGGGAGGAGCCAAGGTGAAAAGTCCTTTGCATGTACAAATGAGGGGTATATAGCCAAGAGTGAAATTGACCCTTGTGACTCTTTGACTTCCCTCATGAGACTTACATGACTATTTGACTTACATGAATATTTGACTTACATGAATCTTTAACTTCATTCATGTGTCTCTTGGATTTCCACATTACATTACATTGATTGCACAAGTAAAGGTAGTGATGTGGCTGAGGCGACTTATGAAACAACTCAACATGACACTGCTGGTATGCACATGTTGGTTGTGCTGTTCGTGTCGAGCTATTATGCTATTGAGTGATGAGTGTGCACGTGGTGTACCATAGCTTCACCTTTGCATGGAAAAGTGGGTGAAGTCTTCAATGGTCCTAGTGTTTGCTTGATGGTTCATGCATGTGCATGTGTCTCCTTCACTTTCTACTTGGTATGCTTCATGCGTTTGTCCAACCACGAGCAAGTCTTCTAGCATGTGATCCTTGTTCATCCCATTCGTCACTATGCCATGTGTCATCCATGTACCTATTTATGCAATCACTCATGATGAGACGACATTAAATCAAGAAATCCTCTAGTCTACCATGATGCATTATCTTTCATTTTTGGGTGCAAGTGACTAGGAGAGAGGACAAGGCTCTGAAATAGCGAAGAGCACATGACAGGGTGGGATGTGAGGCTCTTGTACACTGTCAGGAAAAATTGTGCAAAGGTCACTAGGAGGCTAGGATGAGCAGTTCAAGATAACAGTGACATCTGTGGGATATGGCTCACCTTGGAGGCAGAGTTACGCAATTTTTTTAGGAAGGAAGTGCAGGTAGTAGGGAGGACTGATAGTGAAAACTGTGCAGATTTCCAAAGGAGGTCAGGACTGGGATGTGGGAGCTTTCTGGTCAAAACTGCATAGATATGGGATGTAGTCAAGCAGGTTGATGTCTGTATAGTTTTCGGGCTGAGTGGGGTACTAGGAAGCAGGTGGTCTACCTGACAAAACTATACAATTTTTAGGAGGAGTGGCGAGTAAGCCAATAGGGGGACTTCCTGAAAAAACTGCACAATTTCTTCGGATAGTGCAATGACGAGCAATGGGTTCCTGTCCCTCATGTCTGTGCAATTTCTTTAGGAAGTATAGGTAGGTAGGTTGACATCTTCTGTGTAGTTTTGGGGTTAAGTGCATCCCTGGGTCACTGCATAAGTCAAATTCTATGGTTGAATAGTGGGAGGCTTGATAAATAGGCTTGCGGGAATCACAGTATGAGATGGCTTCCTGGGAAAATTCTGCGTTGTTCTAGGGGACAACCAACCAAGTTAATTCAAATATTATGTAGTCAAGAATTCCTGGAGGGAAGCCTCAGTCTCTATGTAGTTCTGGGAAATAGTGCTTGGTCACTAAGGGCTAACACTACATTGTCCAAACTCACTGGAGGTTTGACTGATGGAGGGTGGTCCAATCGACATATTTTGGGAAAAATGGTTAAGTGTGTGAACAAGTAAACTCATGCATACATGACCTTGCAAACACACACTCAACATGGATCGATGACAAGAAACCTCAAACCAACAAGACATCATGTCTTAGTGTGACTGTCTAAAGGTTGAGAGCGACAAGTGAGACACTTGAGATAGATCATTGAATGACTATGATGAAACTTGCATGACATTGTTTACAACTTCATTTGTGAGTGTGATAGATGTTTACACAGAGAACACAACTCATACACACAAAGACAAAACTTCAACATCACTAGAACAAGGTCACAAGTATGACATAGAAATCAACATGTTAAAGATGACAGTTGGTCAAACTAGCGAAATGGAAGCAAGACATGTAGAGGAAATACATGAAATGATTTTTTTTGTGTTTTCACACATGCATGTTACTCAAGAGTGGAAGATATGACAATGACAAGTAGTCTTGGAAACTCAACTAAGGGGTTTACTTCGAAAGGTGTTGTTTACTTACCATACTTACCCTCAAGATGATCATGCATCCAACAAAGTTTGCATGCGGTCTTGATAGTTTTCAATTACTTAGTCTCTCGGTCATTATCCTCAAATCCTTGGGAGTGATATCAACATGTCACCTTTTCCTATAGTCACTGAGAGATATGTCAACACAGTTTCAATGGGCAGTGATTGCTACCGGAATGAGGTCCATCTGCGCAGTTTCTACATGTAAGATAGATACGGCAGCTTGGACAACACTACACAGTTTTGAGGCACATGACACTGCTATGGGATGGGGTCCTGGGAGAACACCTCTATGCAATTTCTGAGTGTAGTGCAGCCCAAGTAGCTGAGGGGCAATACTGTGCAGTTTTAGGCTGCAAGGCAGACTGAGTAGTTGAGGGACAATACTACGTAATTTTTGACGACAACGGGTTTTGGCTGGGAGAAAGACACTCGAGGAAACTAATGCACAATTTTGGATGCCAAGGGGGGATGGGGTATCTGCAGACTGTGGAGTTCCAGTAGGTAAGGGAGAAAGCTTGAGGGTTGCAGAAGCAAAGTGCAAAGTTCCAGAAGATGGATGGTGCTAGGTTGCTTGGAACATGAGCTAAGTGTGAGATCAATGAAACATATGTAAACAATGATAGGACTTGACTATGATCACACACGAATAGTTAGTGATACAATGTAGACCATCCTGAATGTATAAACATACTCTTCTTGATGCAACAACCTTCATGAAAAGAGTGTGTGAAGTGAGTGTAAAACATGTCTATGTGATGATAACAACTCATGCATGCATACTTTCCCTTGAAGCAAAACAACATCCCCATTGCATGACAAACAAAAATCCCTATGCCCAAAGATGACACATATGCTGCATAAAGATGAGAACATGAACAACACTTAATATCAAGGAGGGGAGCTTGAGATCATCAACTTACCAACAAGTGACCAAGGAATGATAGATCACAGGATCCAAGGTAGGCTCCGAAAGTTTGCATGCGAGCCAAAATTTTGGTGGTTGTAGCTGCTACATAGTCCTTTAACCAAGTATTGCAGCCTGAGCTCATAGTATATAACTGCAGCTCAAAAATGGTATCAGAAATAATTAAAGAATCCTACAGTACCAACATTGTCTACCTCCACCCAACAAACACCATCAACATCAACCGTATGGATGCAACACACACCTCATGAATCTACACATTCATCTACCGAGTCAACTTGACTATCTGAACAACATGAAGAGTGAGCTGGAGAAGTGAAACCTGCCATATCATTTGGAATTATCTAGAAGTAGTTAGTTACAAAATACCAATTTTAATTGTAAACTGTCTACTGGTTTCTTATTAGCACTAGTAGTTTATATTTTAGGTCATAAGTTGTTGTGTCTTATAAATAGACCCCATTTTGATGTAAAAAAGGAGGGATAAATTTTCTTTATAGAAACTCTCTAAATTTTTTGTTGAAATATGCTAGGCTTATAATTTGGATTTGTGGTTAGAGTTGGGATTTTTTAGTACATGATGGGATGCCAATGTTTTCTCATGCGATCTTGCAATTCTAATGTAACCTGAGTTTTACAATTTCAAATTAATACAAGTGTAGTTCATGGCAATTTTTTATGGTACATCTTGTTGTTTTTTAAATGAAATAATTGTATGTTATCTGTAATGAGAAGAACTAATTTTTTTTTATTATTCCTCTTGTGCTTGTGATGTGATTTAATATTTTATGAAGTATTCAATTATCTTGATGAAATATCACATGGGTTTAAATGATAAATTAAAATTCAATTTTTATTTATGTTAAATGAATGAATTCTTAAGTGCCCACTTATTATTCTTGTCATGTCATTAATTTTCTCAAATTCCCAAAATTCCCATAAAATTTATGACAAACCCAAAGTGTATCGATTCCTTAGACTGAAAATAAGTGAAGGAATTAAACCCAGTAGTCTCTTCCAAACATTTTAAGTGTTTCCAACACAATTCCTAGATAAACAAATGAAATAATTCAAAAAATTGAGAAGATCTTAATTGAGAAAGTATTAAATGTTCCCAAGGTCTGCATTGTTGACATGTTGTTGTGTGACTTTGAGGCCCCAACATCTCCCTGAACCATTACCAGAGATCAAATTATGAATTAATTTTCCTAGGGAGAAAAAAAAAATCAAATTTTGGGAGTAGGGAAAATATGGATCTATTTGCTGTGTTTACCTACCTGGAAACTCCACTATCTCTTCTTAGAACTCACGACTATACCACAATGACAACTAACCCAATTTTTCTAAGAACGACTCACATCTTTCCTGAATTTTTGAGAATATAGTATTTACAATCACATTTTGGATTCTGCAAGGAGAGATACCCGGAGTAACCCATATCCTAATTTATTACCTCCTTTTTTCAATCCTAAATGTTTTTTCTACCACTACAAAAAATGAAATAATGTGATGTAGCTAGAGTCCTTTGAGGCTAGTATACCTAACTTAACCCTTCATCCCTTCCCCATTGTGATTCCTTCAGACCATAGCCTTGAAACCCCTAAAATCAACAAACCATCCTCATACCCAATATAAGGGAAACTTGAGTTACAATTCCCTCCTCATATATTAGGAACTACACCCCTATACACACGTTATCCAACTCTTGGGTCAATAGAGAGAACAAGAAATCCAATATGATATGATATAAAAAACCTCATTCTATAATATATCATGGCATAACCTCATGGTTGACAAAATTTTCCTAATTTCCAATATTACCATACATAATTTTCAATAGTTAAGAAGAGACCCTTAAAGAATGTAGAGGAATTTACTAAGGTGTTTAACAATGTGTACAATAAGATCCCAAATGAGATAAATCCTACACCCAATTCTGCTAAGGTGAATTATGTTACATCCTTTGAACCTCATTTTTATGTCATGCTAAGGGAAAGAAAATCCACAACCTTGGCTGACATGTTATATGACACAATTGAAATAGAAGGAAACTAAATTCTATTGGAAAATTAAGGAGGAATGAGACAAGGGATGATAACTATGGTGTAGAGAAAGAAAATGGAAATGGGAAGGAATAAGGTAAGAATAAAGTAAAGGATGAGCATAACCACTCCACATACAATAAGTACACAACAAAATAAAAAATTAAAGAATGACTAGGCTAATAAAGAAATTATCAAATAAAGTGGCTAGACTCGAGTCAGAAGGGCCAAGTAGAAATCAAATGCCACCACCCCATAATTTGAATTTCATTTGTAGGCTTTTAATCCACAAGAAATGTAGAGATAAAAGATGCCTGATGAGAAACTAACTCAAGCCCCAGACAGAAGAGAATTGAACCTACAAATGGATGATTTCTCTGGCAAGTTGAACTAAGGTGAAGACATAAATTTGGTAGGATATTGGTACGCCACATTATATATCACTAATTCTTTGATGATACCTAGGCACATGATGGATATGAAATTTATGCTACTCAATATCAACAAATCATAAATACATTAATGGCAAAACTCTAGAGGAAATACAATCTACATCTTAGACTCAACAGACTAGTTGGGACTAAAGCTTCTATTATCACCCACAATGTCCCAGGCTGAGTGGAATCGATAGACGTAACCACAGACCAAGCTTTCAGTTTAGTATCTAGCCCTACCAAACCATAGAGGACTCTCTCTATGAGATCACCGCCAAAGAATTGATTGGAATATAAAAGGATTTTAGGCTAGATATGCTTGTCTCAAATAGGTTTTGAAAATTTAGGCTTTTGATGCTAAACAAGGGATGAAAGCCAAGTAACTAGGTCAAAGGATCAAAAGGGTAACAACAACAAAGATATAAAGGGGAAAGGTAGCAATAATTTTGGGATTGTTTAGGGTTTTTAAGTGTAGTTTAGTGTTCATAAGAAATAAGAGATCTTAATAAGCAAGAAAGAAAATAAAACATAATGATATTCCCATCAAAAAAGAGCTTTATGCAAATAATTTTTCTTATAAACTTAAGGAAAAATCATTGAAGAACTGATGAATGGAAAGAGAAGATGAATATATTTCATATGAAACTATAACAAAGAAAATACAAGATCACAATCTCATTGCACATGAATTCCTAGATAATAGCTACAATTGTTCCTTTGATTTTTTGAAAATGCTCAAGCAAAAAGCTATAAGAGTTTTCTCCTTAGATGTACAAACCTTCTCTCTGACTGAGAAAATGATACATATAGGCCAAAATAAATAGCTTCCCACCCTTAGGGGTCGAATCCATGAGTGGTAGAACAATTCCCAAGCGTATCTCAACCAACAAGTGAGATTTAGAAGGTTGAATACAAACTCTTCATTTAGACTTTGATTTGAGTTTTTTCCTCATTGATGAGGCCTAATTTATCATAAAAAAACTTAATAAGGTAATTTACCCATAATTACATCATATAGACAATAAAATAGTAAAATTACATTACCCTTTTGACTTTTACCAAAGTCGAATTAGGAATTACAAAAAATTACACAGTGAAAATTTTACAAAAATCTCAAAAATTTCCAGGTGCACAATGAGCTGTTGGAGGCCATTTTTGAGTGCCTTTCTAAAGTTCAAATCTAGATATGCAGTTTGTTTTGGAAATATGGGAAATTATAGATGTATTTAGTGTATTTTTACACTCAAAATGACCCATTTTTGGCTGAGATATGGCTATTCTCGCAAGGTGTCTCCAGGTGCGCAACGAAATGGAAAAAGAGGGGCAGAAAGGTGATTTTTTGGCCTCTTTTTTGCAATTTTCTCAAAAAATGAGCCCTGGACCAGGAAAGTTGGAAAGTGGGTTTTGGGAGGGGATCATAATATTTCTAAAAATGATGAGTTTCCATCATTTTGAACCTTGATGAAGAAGTGCAGCATGAGCTCGCTACACTCCTAGATAGAAATTGCCAAAAATTGGAAGTCTGCACCAGTCTGCACCAAAACAAAAAAAGTTCTCCAAATCCTCCCAAAATTTGTTGAGAGATGCCTGATGAGATATGTTATGCAACCATGGATGTGTCAGCAAGAAAGTCTAACTTACCCTTCTCCTCTTGGTTGATTAGGGCGTCATCTAGTTTGGCCTTCAACTCCTTGATTTTGCCCTTGCAAAGTTGATTTTCCTTGTGGTAGTGGATGACCATTTTCCTTTGCAACTTGTTATCCCTGTTGGCCTTGTCAAGGAGCTTCTCAAGTTGGAAATTTACTTTTTCAAGCCAAAACTCATTTTGCTCATTTATTTCCATGGCAATCCTCTCTTCAAAGGTCAATTCTTCCATTGGTGGCTTTTGTTCTCTTTCCCTCTCAAGTGCCTTTCTAAGACCCATTGTCCTTGGCCTATTCCTTGCCATGTGTCCTTCATGCTGCTTAGTGTCCTCATGGTCCACCACTTCCTTGCCTTCATCTCTTTCTTCTTGGATTTGAATTTCTCTTTCTCCGTGACTAGTTGTTTTGCCTTAAGTTGACTATTTTCTTGCTCAAGGAATGAAATGATGAATTTGGCCCTTGCCAAGTTGTCCTTGAGCTCCATGATCTGAGAATCCTTCTCTTTGATTACTTGTTTTAGGTTTGGATGCTCATCTTGCACCTCCAAGTCAATTAGGTCAAATTCATGCTCAATGGGCTCCTCATCATGCAAAGAAACCTCATGATGTGATAGTGATCCTTGTTCTACTGATGTAGTAGGCTTGGCCCCTTCCTCAATTTGAGGACAAAACACAAGACTTTTGCCTCTCTGATATGTCTTGGTCACCTCAGGCCTAACTGCCTTGGAAACCTCATCATGTTTGCTTGATGACCCCACCTCCATGGGCTATGCTCATATGGTTTGCTGTTGGCTTGGTGAAGTGGTTGTATGCATTTTCAAGGTTGCCTCAATGAAGGTATCCCATGTCATGTTCTTCTCTGCCAACTGATGGAATACTATAACCTTTACCAAGATATGGTGGAAGAGGTCAGGGTGATGCTCCTTGCCTTTTAATTGCACCCTTTCATACATTTTGATTAGGCTCCTATACAAGTAGTTGTACAAATTGAGAGACTTGATAGCTTTAAAGTGTATGAGAAACCTTATGTGGTATTGATATAACATGGAAAATCTGCCCTCGCATGTGAAGAACTTCATGACAACCTTCGTCAGTGGTGCATATATCTCCAACAAGTATCTATATGGAAAAACATGTGAGTGAGCTCCATTGTATTGTGATTTCAAGTAGGGTTTGTACTCTTCTTGGTCTAGGTTCATGCCTTTGAACCATTTTCACCATGGTTTGGTATGCCTGTAACTTGAGAGATGGGATCCAATGAAAACATGAAATCTGTTCCTACAATGGTGATCTTGTATTCTTTCAAGGTGAGGGAAAATATACTTGTAAGATTCTCATGATAACCTACTGCCTACACTCTTTGACAAAAACCTAAACAATTGACACCGTGAAAGAATTTCATGACAAATGTGGAGGAGGTGTGTTACACAACATTTTGTCACTATCCCTGTACTCCCCATTCCTTGATCTTGGAGGACCTCTACAGTGAACCTTGCATTCTTTGCCTTCATGAAGAAACTCCAATTATGTCCCTCTTCATGAGCAGATCATTTCCCTTTTGCACCATTTCCCTTGAAATTTCTATTTTGCCCAGTTTACAAGACCGACACTAGTGGCCTTTGTCTCCCCCACACTAATGTGCATAGATTGGCACTATTCTCTGCACCGACAGGTGCGACTGAGTTGTGTTCAGGTTGTACCGGTCTTGCTATGGAAATTTTTTAAATTAGAGCTAAAGCTTCAAGCTCTAGAAGCTCTGTAATAGAAGTCTGGTAAATGGTTTGGCTGGATGGGGTCGAGGATGATAGTTTGGGATCCTTTCCCCTATAATGATGGTACTACCTCAAGGGATAAGTCCTTCTCCCATGAGAAGAGGATCCATCTCCCATCCATATTTCCTATATAAACCTCCCTTATTCCCAAGCACAAACTAGTGTGTGAATGTTATTGTCACAATTAGAGTTTTGGTTGAGTGTGAGTATTCTATTTTGGATTAGAAAAAGCAAGCTATTACTAGTTGTTGCCATCTAGTTGTGTGAGGGATAAGTGTGTTTGGTTTGGAGTGAAGCCTAAAGGGAAAAGCCTTTAAAATATTATTGTTTGAAGCCATCATGGAGTGCTAGCAGATTTGTGTGGGAACCCAGTCTTGTCAGAGGAAGACTGCAACATCAAGACAAATGGTTGTAATCTTTCTTTGATATTAATATATGAAACTATTGATTGATTTCCTACATGTTTTTTAATATTACATATCCATGTATTAATGTTTCTTAACTTTTTAAGTAGGTTGAATTGCAATTTGTCTATTATTATGTTTGTGTGCTCTTTTTGTTTACTTATTTTAGGATCTTGAAGGAAGAAGCAAGAGATTGTTGGAGCGAGCAAGTGAGGACATCATCAAGCAGGATAAGTGACCAAGAAGTAGGTCCTCTTGGTTGATTCTAACCTAAGTAATTCTTCCATAGAATGTATCTGTTGTGGCTAGTCCCATTATCGGGCTAGAGGAATTTGTTCATGTCTGCACTTATAATTTTACTTCACCAAAAATTGGCGACTCCGCGAGGGAGATCCCATATTTTGTTTGTTTTGGATTGCATGATTTCATGAGAAATTTTCTAGTTTCACATTTTCCCTTCGTTCTTTTTCTTTTATCTTGCTTACTGGCCTAAGTCTAAAATTCATAGTAGGATATCTGGTCCATGTTTTGATTTTTTTTACTTTTCCTTAGTTACCTTGGCCAACACGCTTAATTCACTGACAGTTGTACCGACCAGTATGAATTGTTGAGGAACAATTGCATCAACCAACCCTTGGTGCTTGTTGTCATTTAGGAAGTTGCACTGATTCCTGTAAGTGAAGATTAGGGCTTGGCCCTATTCTTGGCCAGTGTGTTTTGTTCTTGTGTTTTTGACCACGTGAGCCTCTTTTACTATTTTCTCCCTGATTAGAAAGCTAATTTTCATTTGGTTTTGCTTGCTTGTTGGCTTGTCATCTTTCTATTTGATTGATTGAGTCATTGAGTGGCTAGCGACACTAGGGCATCTAGTTAGTTGCCCATTCAGCAGCTTGTGGATTCATTGAGTCCAGTTGTAGGTGTGTTTACTCCTTGCATTTGCTTTTTTGTCCTTTTATGAACTTGACCTCTTTTTACACAAGTTTGAAAAAGTTCCATTTAAGTCTAGCTTGAATGTCTCTTTCCATCATATATTACATTGTTGGCCTTCTGTTTGGTAAAGTCAGTGTTTCATTGATCTGAATGAACTTATATTTTCATGTTTTCATCTGCTTGAAGAGCTCATTGTCTCGAAAACTTTTTCATTGAAAGTTTGTATGCGAAGTTTGTTTCATGGTGTCATGAGAAAGTATGAAATTCTATCCTGTTGCATCATCATGTTACGAAATTTACATATTTTTAAAGACTAGAATTGCATCAACATTTGAAAAAGGAAGTGAAATTTTCATTTTGAAAGAACTAATAGATAAGTTCTTGTTAGGAAATTAGGAATTGGAATGCATTTTTCATTAGTTTATTTTTTTTGAAGAAGTGAAGTAGTGAAAGATCATTTCTTTTTCAGTTGCTTGGTTGTTTGAATTTGATTGACTAGTTTCTACCCTCTCTAATGTAGGCATTTCATCGAATTGAAAGGGTCTTATCCCATTTAGCTGCATTTTAGGTTTTTCAAGTAGCATTGCTATGACTTGAAAACTGAAACTTAACTCAAGATCAACTCTAAAATGAATTCAATTAACCTAAGGCGCATTTGAGATTAATGATCACATCTAGAAGATCTAGGCTAGAGATGTGTTCCAACGTCTTTAAACCTAGCAGTTGTCATTAGCCTCGACATTAGACAACACTAGTATGGATTTGTACTCTTTTTACGATTAAGGATATAAAGGGAGACCCCACTAGGCTGAATCCTTTTGTCCTTAGGAAGACGAGTTGGCCGCCTTGCGAATGTGATACACTGAACACGACATTTGGGGAGATTCCCTGCTCATACTTCTTGGTTCGCCAGGAGGTATTGTGAAGTTCATGGTTGCCTGGTAATCTTGTTTACCTAGATCATCCAGATTAGTCATTTTATATTTTTGACTCATTAAATTTAAAAGATCATTCGAGCACTTTTCCTTTCGAGCTTGTTTCCAATAGAAAGTGATAGAGTCATCTTTGTTTCTTTCTCGACTCTTAAAAAATGAAAGAACATCAGTCTTTTATGCACCTTAATAAATGATTGCCCAGGATCCAAAACATCCCATTAGTTTTTCTAACAAATCATGAGTTCCCTTAAAAGGAAATTTTTAAATCCTTGAAGTTATTTGTTCTGTTGACTAAGACAAGGTCATTGTGGCTGAGCCATCTAATTCACCCAATTCCTCTTCCTCTCCTTTGTCTGAAAGATTGTCTGAGGAGCTATTTCTTGAGTTATCACAGTCACTTGAGGACCAAACTGTTGAACTCGCAATTTTTTTGAGTGTTGAACCATTGTCATCTCATCCTCCGCCTACTTTCGATTCAGGGTCATCCATTGATCTTGGTCCAGAATCTTTGGACAATCCCATTTGAACTCTAGAGAACTCGCTGACCATTGACAGTTAGCTTGGACTAGTTATCTATCCTCTGAACCATCTATTTGATTTTCTTGAGATATCACCACAACATTATCACCACAACATTCTTACAGTCCGTATGACCAGCTAGGTGTTCCTTTGGAACTATCTCCTAGTACATGCTCGACCATTCGTTGTCGTTCGTTTTCAAACATGGAACCCAAAGGCGATGCTCCAGTGACATCTCTGGATGAGTCCAAAGTTTCTACTCCACACACTATTGAGCAGGAAGAATTGCAATTGAAGTTTCCTCCCGAGTATTTATGTTATTCAGAAGGTATTCCCACCAGCTTGCCACCCAACTATGTGTCTTTGGGGCACTTAGTTTTTGGCAAACCTAGTGCCTCATCACTCTACAATAATCTTGAATGGATGTCAGGCATCAGGCCTATGTCAGGTCTATTCATCACGAACACGACTTCGTAACAACAAGCTGTTACTTTAGTCTCGGTGCAACCGAATGTTCTAAATACTCTTGTATCATCGATCCCAGTCACACATTAGTCACAACCGATAGTTTCAAAGATTGTCTCTGTCAGTTCTTCTATCCCATTAGTCAAAGGCTAGATTGTGCCATTGCCTGGGGGGAAGAACTTGAATGTCTTCATAGTGTCAGGTGCCACTAATGTGAGCAGCTCACAAGCTCACATGCTTGGTATAAACCAACCCCTTTCTAGTATTGTTTATAATCCTGCTGACCCTACTGGATCAAGAAATGTCCAGTACCAATAGGTTTAGAATCTCGTTGGTCCATCTGGATCAAGCAATGTTCAATATCAGTAGCCCTATGGGGCTTAGGTCCAATACCAAAATCCTTATGTTCCATATGGTTCTCAAGGATTGGTTAATCAACCTTACACCCTCCAATCTGGGCAGTACATCTAGCCTGGATACGACTAGATTCAGTTCGGTAATTTCTCGGGCACTATTCAAGTACCCTTGCAACAATAAGGACATGCTTTACAACAACCAAGGCAACCTTTTTTACCGCAAGGTTAACCTTTGTTGTAGCAAGGGCTCTCCGCGCAACAACAAGGGAAAATTATCCCGCAATAAGGTCTCCTGCAACAACCGCAAGGCAAATCCTTATAATAGCTGTAGAAAGCCGTGCAAGAGTAGATGCAATATGCTCCACATACCTCTCAACCCATACTGTCACATGGCCAACCTTTGCAACCCCAGGGATAAATTTTGTAACTACAAGGTCAACCCTTGCAACAACAAAACCAACAAGGGCAGTAGCAACCCTTGTATACATATCAACAAGGTCAACCCTTGCAGGGGCAGGGTCAAGGTCAAGTCTTGCAGCAGTAGGCCCAGAATCCTCTTGTCCTAGGTTAATAGGTTCAAAATCTTTCCAGCCAAGGGCACCAGGTACAAAAATCCTACGTCCAAGGGTGATAAGCATATCAACCTTATGCCTAAGGACTGCAAGTCCAGAACCCTCTTTCTCAGGGACAACATGTTCATCAGCCCTATATTCCAGGACAACAGGTCCCATATCCATATGTCCAAGGTCAATAGGCTCAATAACCTTTTAACCGATACGTTGCCTATTAGCAACTTTTTCCTAGATAGTTTCAAGGCATTCAAGTTCAGAATCCTCCCTACGGTCAAGGTAATCCACAATGGGGGAAACCTCAGATGCCATATGGCCAAAATCCCCCAGTGTGGGGTCAAAATCCTTACCAGTAGGGATGGGCTCCTCCCTATGGGTCAGCTTATCAACCTCCCATGCCTTTTAACACTCAATTAACTTTCTTGGCCACACTTGAGTTGCCAGATGTATTGCACCTTACGAATTATCCAATCCTTCATTCACCGTACTGGCCTGTGGTGCCATCCAAGATACCAAGTGATAGCCCAAAGTTCGATGGAAAATCTAAAGAAGATCCTCAGGCC
>APFE031220716.1:79540-141017 GCA_000404065.3 Pinus taeda | reverse complement strand
CAAACTTATCCGTTTTCAGTCCAACGGACCACCTGGAAACTTCTCGGTTTTCAGCAAAAAAATCAGCTTTTTCTGCTTGTTCTTGCTGCTGTTCTGCTTGTCTTTCTGCTGTTCTGATTTTGCTGAAGAGCTGCCTGGTATGTGTGCCAAACTGCTGCGTCTTTCTCCTTCTTGTCCAGAAATCTCCCTTGCTCTCTTGCTCTCCTTCTCCCAATCTGCTCATGAAAGAATGAATGATCTTTTCCTCCTTTTCCTCCTTTAATATAACTCCAAGTGACTTTTGGATGATCCAAGTGACTTTTGGGTGATCCCTAAATCCAATGGCTGAAATAGATTTAGATCAATGGCTGAGATTAAATGCACATTTAAATCTCACTTTCTATTTTTTAATTCACTCACTTTAATAAAGACCCACTTAGTCATTTATTTCCAAAGTCACTTTTCCTTTCTAATTTTTCATTGACTTTATAAAAGTCACTTTAAAATTAGACTTAGTAACTTTATCACTTAAAGTCACTTTTAAATTAGATTTTAACTTTATAAAAATTATAAAGTCACTTTAGGAGAAAAATTAAAATCTTTTGGACACTTTTCCCTAGGCCAAAGATCAAAGCCTAAGGGAACCACCTGTCCTCCGGTACCAAATTTCAACAGGGAAGACGTCAAACTATGATTGATAGGTTGCCTTTAAGCAAGAAAGACACTGAAGCTTGAGGACTTGACAAAGCAAGGCAATCTACTATGTAAGGTTGGTAGGGAGGCTCCAAAACAGGCTAAGGCAAAATTTTGGAGGGTGGTTGTAGCTGCTACAACACTTGGCGACACACTGGTAGAACTCCATCTCTCTGTATAGACCTTGTTCGTGAAAAGAAAGTCTAACACCTTTGGAAGTATTGTTCAGTTCTTAGCTCATCTTGGTTTCACATTAACTTTATTGTAAGATGTAGCATCTGTCAAGCCCTTGGTCGATTGACACACATTCTAATCCAAGACAACATAGTTGCTTCAATTGGGGTTGAGGGTATATAGTTGCACAAGTAGTATAGTCATCAGAGTCTTAGTTTCGTCTCTAGTATTGCTCCACTACCAACAATCCTGGACAATTCCTGGTGGAGTCACATAGGAAAAAAAGCATGGCTTCACTACTAGCAAGCCTAATCAGTATCCCAACAGAGTTACTTGCATCACCTCCATGCGCAGGAAGCCTTTCTCTTTTTCGCCTTATTAATTTTTCATTTTGAATTTTTTTATTTTTGAATTTTTTTCATTTTTCATTTTCACTGTGCATAGCACTTATTCATTTTAGAGGTGGAAGAGGGATCTTCACTTATTGAGAGAAGAGGAGGTTGTTCCAGTAGAGAAGTAGTTTATTGTATCTTTTTGACGTGCTTGTTAAGGTTTTCCCCTCCCCTTACTCTACTTGACTGAGATGCCAAGGGTTAACAAAAACAAAATCGAATAGAGAAGGTGACACTAGTTAGTGTGCAAGCATTTTCTTTTCACCAAGGTTCACTTTGAACAATGCGCATTTTCCTTCGATGTATCATGGACTTACGAATAATAGGCTCATCATACAAAGGCAAGATTATAGATAACCAAGTAATCATAGTTGTAAAATCCCTCTTGTACTTTACCCAGTTCGTTTCATGAGTCACAGATGGTTTCATGCAAACTAATCTATGAACAAACGAAACAAACAACAAAGCAAAGCAAGAGTAGAAGAAAAAATTAAAGCCAAAGAAGTAAACAAACAAACAAGCAATCAAAGCATATAAGAAAACTCTACTCCTACTCCTAAACTAACGGTGCATAGGCTTGATCACGTGAAGTGATACTTCCAATCTAGCCGTTGACGCATTGGTAGACCCATGTGAGTGAAGGCTTGGTTCGCAAGTAACCCAGTTGTGCAGACCAACATACAAGAATGATATGACAGTGAAGATAGCCACACTTTGTGTTTCAAAGTTTGATATGAAATTGATCTAAGAATATTAATAAGGTATTATAGACTCATGTGCATGGATGTGTCTATGTTATTTTATGCAACAGATCGATAAGATTGAAAAATACACAAACACTGAAGCAGTTAAAGAAAAGACAATAGGAAACTGTATAAACACAACAAGTTTAATAAGGAGTTCACCCAATACTCCTAGGCTACATCTCCTAGTCTAGCCTTCAATGGTGGTCTCTCTATTATGTTTTCAGGCAGAGTTTTTACAACGGTGAGATCAATCTGAGTCTCACTCAACAGATATAAATCAACAAGATTGTACTTGGATCCCCTAAGCCTCTGGAGTACACTGACTCTCCTTACTAAATTTCGACCTCTATTGGTCACAATAATATGAGTCCAATCTGAGACTCAATACATGACAAGCATATACGGAGGAGTTCTCTTGAACCTCTCAAGCCTTCTCTGGAGTACACAGACTCTCTGACTCTCTCTGGCTCTATCTTAACTCTGGCTCAATGATGCCTTTGCTTCTGCAGGTCAGCTCGGATTCTTCTCTTTTCTCTCTGCTCTTAGTATTCTTCTTCTTAACTTTCTTGCTTCTCACTCTATCAGTTCATGGCTTTAAAGCCAATCTTCTTCTTGACTGTTCATTTCCGCTTCTTGGCTTTCCGGTTTGCCTGCTTTCGTCCATTTGAATCCCTCTATCCTACATCATCAGTCACTGTATAATGCCTCACAGGGAGGTGGCCACCTATTCCGTAATGGATGAGTGTCAGTTCTCTTGGACATACTCGAAATGACCATTTTTACTATTAACTCCAAGAATGTCCGTGAAACACGATCTTTTTCCAAGGCATCGTCCATATCGGACTTCAAATCCTATACAACTCTACCTGTTAACCTGATCAAATTTGTTCATCCATCAGAATGCATCTCCACCATCAATTTGGAGCCTCCAAATCCTATGGTCATCATTCATATCGGGTGGATAAGTAACATGATGTTTATCGTTCCAATGTGAGCGGTTTTCTCTCTCTTCCACTGGACGCATGGCAACCATTGTGTGGCATCGGGCGGGACTCATTTGAAACCACTTACTTCTTGAAGCCCTTCTGATATTCTGCCGGTTTTTGTGGGACCCCACTTCTAATAGAATCAGAACGATATCCGTTACATTTTATGATTTTTCGGGTCCCTGTGCTTGCAACTTTTCCTTTTTTGAGGGGTTTGCCCTGCTTGTTGCTAATCACATATCAAAAACTATCCCTGTTTCTGAATCTGGCCTCTGGTTTTTCTAATTTACATTAGCACGCATTACCATGGGCTGACGGTCTGTGCACTTGACCAATGGTCCTTGTTGCTCCACGTTGATCACAAATTGTAATTGTTATGAGGATATCTCTGATAAGCTTGATCTTGATAAGACTTTGAAACTTTGGAATGATTTTTCAAAGAGTTCATGAAAACTTAGAGATTGTTCTAGGATCCAATTTGGATCACGACCGTCCCACTAAAAAAGCTTTTGGACCACCAAAAGTTGGTTTTTAAGCATCAATAAAGTGAGGGTATAGATTCCTCACTTGCCCAATTTCTATCCATTTCGCACTGCTTGGTTTTGAACCTTTGAGTCCAATCCTGAGGTACTCAACATCCCTTCTGTGCATAGTTCTCACTTCTTGTCTAGAACTGTATCTTCCTGCAATTCATTGAGATATTCAAGAAAAAGATCATCAATCGAAGGCAATTGTATTTTCTCTTCAGGATCTTCAATTAATGAAGGTTCAAATAGTCTCAAGCTTTCTGCATTAACTACCAAATAGATGTGAATGTAAGCTGGAAAATCAAGGCGAAAAGCATTCTCAACAATTTTCTCAATTATCTTGAAAGGTCCATACCTTATTGGCTTCAGCTTCTTACCTTCAACTTACATTCTGTCTTTGCTAATATACAGCCAGACTTGATCACCAACTTGGAAACTATGCTCAATCTAATGCTTATCATGCCTTGCCTTGTACTTGGCTTCACTCTTTTCTAGTTGTTCCTATACTGCTTGGTGAATCTCTTGGATTTATTCAATGAACTTGGTTGCCTTATCCACATCACTTTGTCCATCAACCGCTATGTCTTTACCAAAGACAAAATCCAAGGGAAACCTTGGTGTGAAACCAAAATAGGTCTCAAAAGGAGATCTCTATGTAGAAGAATGTTTAGCACGGTTGTAAGCATGTTGCACATAACATAAATGTTCATCCCAAATCTTGCGATGCTTGCTGCATTAGCCTCTGAGTGACTGGATCAATGTCCTATTGACCACTTCTGTTTGGCCATGTATTTTTGGATGAAAGGTTTTGCTCTTCTTTAGTCTGGTGTCCATCAATTCCCATAGACTCAACCAAAATTTCCCCACAAATCGGGAATCTCGATCAAATATAATGGTATGTGGGTAATCCAAAATGAACCCATACATGCTGAAATAACATTTTGTTGTTTGTTCAGTTATAATCTGTTTATTACAGGGTATTAAAATACACATTTTGCTGAACCTATCCACAATAACATATAAATAGTCATGACCTTTTCTAGATTTAGGCAGTCCCCCAACGAAGTCCATGGAAACACTTTCCCAAGAATGAAAAGGAACTGGTAGTGGAGTGTACAAGCCTATTTTTTTATTTCTGGGCTTGCTTTTAGCACACATGGTACACCCTCTTACATATCAAGAAATAGTTTCATTCATTTTTGGCCAATAACAAAATCTTTGCAGCTGTGCAGCTATTTTACTTACACCAAAGTGACCTAATATTAGAGAAGTGTGAGCTTCTCAAATTATCCTTACTCTTTCAGTTTGAGGAATGCATAGCTTTCCAAAATGAAACAAGAGCTGGTCCTTAACATTATAATCCAATTCTTCTACTTGTTTTCCCTGACTTAAAGTTGCATATACATCTTTAAAATCTATATCTTGAGCATACTATTCAATGTAGCTTTCATGCAATACTGAATTATGCTTAAGTATAGTAGATGCATTTATGATTGGTTTGGACAACATGTCTGCAAGTTTATTGTGTATTCCCTTTTTATATCTGATGACAAGATGAAACTGTTGTAGAAAACCCATCCACCTACAGTGTCTTGATTGCTACAACTTAGTTTGTGAGTGTAAATATTGAAATGTTTGATGATCAATATGTATAACTATCTCTTTGCCCATTAAATAATGTTTCCACTTTTTCACACTTTGTACTAACGCATACAATTCTTTATCATATGTGGGATAGTTAACTATTGTAGAATTAAATGTCCCAAAATGATAACATATGGGTTTACCGTGCTGCATCAACACTGCTCCCATGGCATAGTCACTGGCATCCATTTCAATCTCAAAAGGTCTTTGAAGATCATGCAATGCTAGTACTGGTGTTGTACTAATCTTTTCTTTTAAGGTGTCAAAGGCTTTCTGCTATTTGCCTCCCCACTAAAACACCTTGTGCAATCCTGTTAAAGCATGTAAGGGAGTTGCAATAAAGGATAAGTGAGCAATAAACTTTCTCCAATACTGTGCTACTCCTACGAAGCTTCTACCTTTTGTAGCAGATTTGGATTTAGGCTAGTTTACAATGACTACAACCTTAGAGGGATCTATCTTCAATTCACCAGCCCCTACAATATGACCCAAATAATTCAAAGATGTTTTGCCAAATTCACATTTTGATAGCTTAACATAGAGATTTTCTCTTTTCAAAACATCTAGAGTCTGGTTTACATGCTTCAAATGCTCTTCCCATGTTTTACTAAATATAAGAATGCCATCTAAATATACAATGACAAAATCATCAATAAAAGGCTTGAGTACATCATTCATTACTCTCATGAAAGTAGTAGGAGCATTAGTTAAGATAAAAGGCATAACTAACCACTCATACAATCCCTACTTTGTTTTGAAAGCAGTCTTCCATGCATCTTTCTCTGCAACTATGACCTGATGATAGCTGCTATGCATGTCCAACTTGGAAAAGTAAATAGCTTCTTTCAACTGATCTAATAGATCATCTATGGAAACAAGGGGATAATGATTTTTTATCGTTATCTTGTTCAGTGCTTGGTAATCAATGCACATTCTCCATGAGCCATCTTTCTTTCTCACCAAGACAATTGGAGACCCACATGGTGATGTGCTAGGCCTTATGAACCCTTTCTTGAGCAACTCATGCACCTAGTTCTTGATTTCTACATTCTTTAAAGCAGACAACTTGTACATTCCGATGTTAGGCAATGGAGCGTCTTGTTGTAAATTAATATCATATACTATTTCCTTTTTGGGTGGCAAACTTTTAGGTTCTTGAAATAATATATCATATTCTAAAACAGATTTTTCTAAATCGGCTTGTTGTTTAGCATTACAGCCCTCAAATACATTGGTTTTATGAAGTTTCTTTTCCTTTACAACCATCAGTAAAAAAAAATTGCATGAATTTAAAATTATTTTCATCTGCCCTGAGCTTATGAGAGTATAGTTATTCTTGAGTTTATGAGCTCTTACAATATATTCGATTCCATATTTAATCAATTGATACTTCTTTTTAGCTCTATAGAAAATGGATTTTCTATCGTACAAGTAACGACTTCCTAAAATAATTCCACATATATCCAAAGGAACTATATCTAACTCAACCTCATCTACAAACGCTAACCCAGAAGAAAACCTAAGTTTACTTTGTCTAGTCACTTGTAACTTTGCTTTATCACATAACCAACCTAATGGATATGGCTTCTTGTGAGGTGTGGTTAGTAATACCAACTTCTTTACAATTTCTTCAAAAATTAAGTTTACTTGTGAGCCACTATCAAACAAAGTATTAATCTTTTGATGCTTGGAAATAACTCTAATATGAAAAAGCTCATGTCTTTTCCTCTCATTTTCTTCATTATTAGTAGATTGAGCAGAATTACTAGTTGATGCTTCTGAATTTTTACCTTTTATACATGTGGTCGTGATTGTTGTTTCATTTCCTGAGTCTGACCCCAAATCTTTTCGAATAGTTGCAGCAATCTTCTTCTTTTTTCCATTGAACTTCTTGGGTATTAGCTCCAGATGTAGAATCCATTAGTGTTCATCATCATTCCCATCCTTCTTGCAGTGAGTGCATGAAGGTTTGGTCTTTTGTACAGCATTCGTCTTCCTCTCTTTCCATTTCTGCATTCTCTTTTCGTTCTTCTTGCTTGCAGTGGGTTTTGATGATCCCCCAACTTCTAGGTTCACATTCTTCCCTCTAGCCTCTAGATGTGTAGCTTGAACAGATACCTCATCTGTGCTAGTGGTATTAAACATGAGAATGGTGTGATTTAAATAGTTGTGTAGACCACCTATATACTTTAGCAGTGTTTCAAGTGAATCTAACGAAACTCCTAGATTCAAAACTCTTTTTCTAAATTTTTGGGTGTAGCCTTGTAAACTTGCCCTTTTAATTGGCGAAAAGTTTTCCAACTCATCATAGCTTACTGCATATAAGTTAGTGGATAGAACTGTTTTTTAATTACAGAAACAAATTCACTCCAGACAAAAATGATTTTACCGTGCTTCTCCATGTCAGCTTGTGTCCTACCTTCCCACCATACCAAGGCAATGCCTCTAAGGCGTAGGCTAGCCAGCTGAGTCTCAGTTTTGTCTGAATCAATGCTCTACACACTGGAATATACATCAATCTATCTAACCCAATTATCCAACTTCTCTGCATTCAACTCTCCATCGTATATCGACAAATCAAATTTAACATATAATTTAATCAAAGATGTTTTCTTTTTATTTTCGGGGCTATTAGAAGATGTGGGAAGCTTTTCTTCTTTCCCTTTGCCTTTAGAATGGTCATGGAGGAGAGATTATTCTGCTCCTTTATCTTGTTTGGAGTTTGATGAATCTTCATCTCTACCTTTCTTAAATTCTCTATACATTTCTTCTACCATGGCTCTCATGGTCATGAAACTATCCATGAACTCGGATTCTGATTCCAAGGGACTTTCTTTTGCCATTTTTCTCTTAGGATAGACTCTTCCAATTTCTGGGTTAGCTTCAACCAATTCTCCTTCTCCTAATTTGAGCTTTGTCCTAGTTAGCATCCAACAACAAAATCCAACACAAGCTTGTCTAACCTTAGCAACCTAGAGCTCTGATACAACTTGATCTGAAATTGATTTACGACAATTAATAAGGTATTACAAACTCATGTGCATCGATGTTTCTATGTCATTTTATCAACGGATCGATAATCTTGTGAAATACACAGAAATTTAAGCAGTTAAAGAAAACACAATAGGCAAACATATAAACACAACAAGTTTAATAAGGATTTCACCCAATACTCCTGGGCTACGTCTCCCGGTCCAGCCTTCAGTGGTGGCCTCTCTATTATGTTTTCAAGTAGATTTTTTACAACAGTGAGCTCAATCTGAGTCGCACTCAACATATAAAAATTAGCAAGACTGTACTTGGATCCCCCAAATCTCTAGAGTACACAAACTGTCCTTACTGAATTTTAACCTCTATTGGTCACAATAGTATGAGTCCAATATGAGACTCAATACATGATAGGCATATACCAAGGAGTTAATTTGAACCTCTCAAGCCTTCTCTGGAGTACATAGACTCTCTGACTCTCTTTGGCTCGATGCTGCCTTTGCTTCTACAAGTCAGCTCGGCTTCTTCTCTCTACTCTCTACTCTCTGCTCTTATCTTTATGCTTCTTAACTTGCTTTCTTCTGTCTCTGTCAGTTCATGGCTTTAAAGCCAATCTTCTTCTTGACTATTCATTTATGCTTCCCGGCTTTCTGATTCCCCTGCTTCTATCTATTTGAATCCCTCTGTCTTGCATCTTCAGTCACTGTATAATGCCTCACGGGGAGGTAGCCACCTATTTCGTAACATATGAGTGTCAGTTCTCTTGGACATACTCGAAACGACCATTTTTACCATTGACTCCAAGAATGCCTATGAAACACGATCTTATGCCATCACATCTTCCATATCGAACTTCAAATTCTATACAACTCTGCATGTTAACCTCGTCAAATCCAATCATCCATCGGAACATGTCTCTGTCGTTGATCTGGAGCCTCCAAATCCTACGGTCATCATTCATATCGGGTGGATAAGTAACATGATGTTTACTCGTCCGATGTTTGTGGTTTACTCTCTCCTCTACTGGAAATGTGGCAACCATTGTGTGGCATCGGGGAGGACTTAGTTGAAACTGCTTACCGCTCAAAGCCCGTCAGATATTCTGCCAGTTTTTGTGGGACCTTGCTTCTAATGAAATCGGAACAATATCCATTACATTTTATGATTTTTTAGGTCCAGGTGCTTGTGACCTTTCCTTCTTTGAGGGGTTTTCCCTGTGATATGCAATTAGCGACTTGGCACTAATCACATATCAAGAACTACACTCATTTCTCAAAATGGCCTCTGGTTTTGCTAATTTTTGATAGCGCATGTTACCATGGGCTGACGGTCTGCGCACTTGACCAACGGTCATCGTTGCTCCACACTGATCACAAATTGCAACTATTACATGGATATCTTTGATAAGCTTGATCTTTATAAGACTTTGAAACTTTGGCATGATTTTTTAAAGAGGTCATGAAAACTTAGAGAGTGTTCTAGGATCTAATTAGGATCAAAGTGTCACCAGGACATAAGTGAGTGTAGGTGCATGACGGACAATCTGTGGAATTATCATGGAGTTGTATGACACTACATGCAAATTTGAAGCATGAGAAAAATATTGACTGAGACATGCAAGCAAATGGAAGAAACAAAGATATCTTGTGCCATGCACGAGTGCTTGCAATGTAAGGCTCCTCCAATACATGAGCAATAGGATCATAAAGTTCGAGTGGAGGAAGTGTGATTTGTGTGTGAGGTTGATCATCAATGCACAGAGATGAGTGTGGAGGAGCCTTGGGTGGTTGAATAGTTTCACGATCAGAAGTTAGACTAACTCCAAGAGAGTGAGGACTTGACATAACCATCAGCTCAGGCTGAAGTTCCTCGACAGTCTTGGTTGTCTCAACTTCATCATCGAGTAGATCATCATAAATCAATGACTTCAAAAGATCAATTACGATAGATTCATGATCGTGATAAAAAATGGAAGCAAATGGATCATGACCACCATGATCAGAAAAATAAATGAATTCTTCGGCATCCACATGATCATATGAATCAAGCAGATGAGTAGATGAAAAGTGAATGAACTCATCCTCCATGTTTACAGAAAAGATAAATGAAGGATCAAGTGGATCTTTAATGAATAACTTATCCTCTTCGTTGTCGAGTGATGGACTAGCATCCGGTGAGTCTTGCGAGTGATCAACAATGGGTGCATCTGTAGATGAAGACACACATAAAAAATCATGGATGGTAGGTTCACCAAAGAAGCTAGGAAGGAATGGAGGGGGTTCAAATAGAATGGAGGCATCCTTTGTCAAGTGTTGATGTTAGTGGGTTGTTCCTTATTCACAACAAGTGAAGAGTCTGGAATGGATGAACACAAGACAACATAATCCAAATGGACACCTGGATGAAAAGATGGAGGTTGAGGTAAAGAATGCATATGGGAACTCAAAGGACTCACAACCAACTCGGTGTGAAAATTAAGTCGAGTGATGTCGGGAGGGTGTGAAGAATGAACAAACGTGTGAACATGATCGTCATCATAACGGGGTGATAGTGGAAATGTTGAATGAAAATAAGGCAGACAATCCATTGAGACAGTGCTTGCTCCTAAATGGGATTGCACAGTTCCATCAAGGAAGAAGGTTGAGCAAGGCTTGACATCAATATTTCTCTTGGGACAATAAAATTTCTGAAGACAGTCCTCGAACCGGTCCCAGAGATAAGCGAACTTCATCAGGCTCTTCGGAGCTTCAAACTGTAAGTCATGAAAGCGTTGCCAAAAATCAATAATAGACTCATGCGGGGCCCTCCGTTGCTGTAACCGTTTCCAGTCAAGATGGTCTAGATCAAAATGATTTAATTTGTGTGCAATAAGATCACAGAAGTGCTTACATGAGTGCACGATGTTAGCTGATAGGTTGAGCACCCAGTGAAATTCAGATTCGTGAAGTGTGAATGCAAGCAACAGACAACCTGTTTTTTAGTAAACTCAACTTCCTCATAAATCATGGAAAGGAAGTTATGTAAGTGCTTTGGCCAAGCCACTTTTCCTTCACCATCATACGTGTGAGTGGACAAGAGATTGAAAGGCGTCTCCAATATGGATATATCTTCACAATTTGAAAAACCCCTCAGGGGAGGAAGGATGCAAGATTCCATGAAGTATATGCAAAGGTTCAAAACTAGATGAGAGGACATTGCTTGTCATCAGGCCCTCCTTCTAGCGCTAGAAATTTTGACGGTGCTAGACCCACCAACATGTCAAGAGGACCTACCCGGCAAAAAATCCCAATTAGACCTTAGACTATTTGGTGTAGGGGTCCCAGCAGTCGGTCGTAAGGTAATGCCTTGACCACGATGTCACACAGAGGTAAGTAAGATAACTCTGTCAGTAGTAAGGGTGTGACTGATGAAGTGAGTCAAGGAATGAGTATGAGAGGTTCTGACACTTAAAAGGGAGAGAAAGGTGAAGGTGAGTTATAGGTTGAAAGGGATCAGTGCCAACTCGGCTAGGAACACACAACACCAAGGCATGCATAGGTTTCGGCATAGCAGTCAACACGGATGTGACATTCCAAACATACAAGGTAAGATAACATGAATGACGCTCACAAATCAGTCCAAGACAAGTGTGACGGCTGATATAACAAGGTTCAGAGAATGGTTTTTCTGGTGTTCGACAAAGAAGTTGACACAGATAGTGACAACATTAACAACATATGCAACACGTTAACAACAAGATTGATATAATTGCATGTGAATCAGTTCATATACAAGTACATAAGTTAAACAAGATATATCATTAAGGCATCTGAAGCAGTCCAACTACAATAACAACATATTCATGAAAATGTGATGGCTTTCATTATATAAAGAAGTGTAAGTCACAATCATACAATACACCATGTAAACCTATTAGCGCTATCAGTAGAACCTTACAACCACATCTGCCTCTTCCTACAAAATGATGTAATAGCTCTGGGCAATGGAGAAGCCAAGGCACATTACAATATTGTCCAGGCCTTCTTGAAGATAGTCGTAGTAGAAGCTTAGCTGACCAAAAGCCTATACAATGAGTTATGACATATTATTTATAGCAAAGGGTGGGGTTACCCTTGACATTCTGCTTTGTGACAGTTCAACTACCCTCATGACTCTTCACCTACTCTATGACTATTACATTCAATTGTTGACACTCCACTTACACTTGACATGACTCAACATTACAATGCACATGTTCTCATGTGAGATGACATGGCTTGAGTAAGCCTTGCAAGACATCACTAACACTTGGTCTGCTTTGGTGAGACCAACTCTTTGACATGCTTGTGATGGTGCAGTTGGTGAGCTGATGCCAAGCTTGGTTGTTTATGATGGTGTGCATGTATGTCATTGTGACATCTTGCTGAAGTGAACTCTTGCCTCCATTGCAATCGGTGCATTGGTTCATCCCCTTCATCCAACTCGTCTACTAACACGTGCATGGTCTTCTCTGGTACAGATGAACCAGAAACAAACTGATGTATAATGCTCGTTTTGATCTCCAAGTGTGTACTGGTGATCGTGCACATCAACTTTCTGAAGTACATGTCCAACCCCAATTGGACTTGCTTCTTCTCTTCGCCTTTGTGAGTGTGTTGAATGGGTGGGATTGCATGTGTGCGCTCAATGACATGCATGTTGTTGGGTCCTTTACATGCGATCAACAACATTGTTCACCATGTTTTCTCTATGTCATATTCTTGGATGGATCCTTAACTTGTACTGCCGCAGTTTCATCCGTGAGTGCATTGCGCCAATTGTTGTTCCTGTTCCTGCTGCAATTCATTGGACTATCTGTGCAACTTCATGTTCTTCCTGAGTTGTTTCTTTATCACATGCAACTCCTTCTTTGTTCCATCTTCTGCCTTCATGTGATATTCATGTCACATCATCACTTCACAACCCGAGTCTCCAAATTTTCTTTCATTATCAGTGGATCTTCTTGATCTTGCAACTTTTCTTTGCCTCTATGTTGTCAACAACTTTCCTCTTGCATTTCCTACATTCATTATGTTTCCTTCAACTGTTTTTCATGATCCTACTCACTGTGATGTTGCTTCCTAATGTCTTGGTCCATGAAAAAATGATGTTTTCATGAGTAGGTAAGCTCATGGACTCTTGATTGACTACATCCCCAAGCATGCTCTACTCTACTCTCCTGGAAACTATTGTATGTTTACTGTTGAGAGGCAGATGAACACCTGTGATACCTGGAGACATGGAAACACTCATAGCAAGAAATTTGTCAGTCGAAAACAAAAATCAACATGAGAAATGACTTGCAACATACCTTGGGTGAATGATCATGAAGGTTGCGCAATTTTGGCTGGGAGGTCGGGAGACCGACCACCAAAACTGCACAAGGCACACTCCTGGCTACTCAGAGACTAACTATTTATTGGAACTACAAAATGTGCAATCCAGTTGGTTAGTTGGCTGCTGCAATTGTAAAATTTATGATTCCAACTCGGAAAGACTACAGGCCCAGGGACAGATTTGTGCAAAGTTTTTAGTCTTCCTTATCTAGATTATGCAATGAAACCTTGGTGAAGGTAGAGACTAGGCCAAGATTGGCCCGACTCACCGATGGGGAACTGAAGGCAAGTAATTTGATGAAATGTATGGAAACAATAAGTGATAGCAAAAGTGATAAACAGTGCATGCAAATCATGAATGGAGGATTGAGCAAATAGATCAACATGCATGTAGGTGAGGTAGTTCACCGATTAGGCGAATGTACGTGAAAAATAGTTTCATAAATGCGACAGCAATGAGATAGCAATGGAAATTGAAAAAGAGCTAGGACAAGCTAGAATATATGTAAACGACAACATAAATTCAAATAAAGCAATCAAACAACACTCAATCCTTGAAAAATAATGGAATTAACTAATGTCTAATTTCTGTATTCAAAATCTTATGAATTGATCTTCTAAACGTGATTGGAAACAATAGATTATATCCTTGTTCTTGCTTACTTTTGAGGTGCTTGTCGAGAAAATTTTGTAGGTATATTCTATAACAACTAAGCTTCCAAATATAAAATATTGCAACTATATTCACAGGGATGCTTCAAGGGGAATACTTAGGAAATCATGCTAGGTTTGTAAAAGGAGGAATTCTAGTTATACTTACGACCATAAGATTTGTAGCTAGTCTTCTTCTTTATAAGGTAAATTCAATTTCTAATTTTATTTTTATTTCTAACTCCCTTAAGTCTAGGATTTGAATCATACATATCATTGTTAGGGTGATTAATTTCTATATTGAATCTACCCTTGTCACATCGTTTTTGTTCATTTTTGTAAAACCCTAACAATTAGGGTTCACTATAAAATCCTAACCTTTTGATGCTTATGATATGCTGACAACAATGATGAAACCCTAGTCTACTCGGGCTTTTTTGATAAAATCTAAAACACATATTGATATCCTACTCTCTTGATGTTTATGATTTTGGTAATGTTTTGGTAAAACCCTATTCTTCCACGTATTGTTACTGATGTTTAGGGTATATGATGAAACCCTATATTTTTAGGGTTTATGAATAAAACCTCATTTTTAATAGTTAAAGTAAGATCCTATGAATGAAACCCTAGGTTTATGTGCTTTTGTAAGATTGAAACCATATCTTGATCAAAATTGTTGAAGTATTGATGTATGTATCTAGGGTTTATGAAAAAAACCATAGTAGAGTTTGATATGAAACTCTAGGGCATAATATGAAGACCCTATACCTAAAATGGTTTTTCCATTGCTAACTTCACTTAACTATTGATATATGGGGATTTGAGTCTCATTGAAATGATCTTGGGTTTTGTAACAAAACCCTAGAAAATTTTTGTAAGAATCTAACGACTGAAAGTGAAACCCTAAATGATTGTTGACTAAGTTTAGGGTTTGGATATCTAAAGTTCAGTTATTTGTGATAACCTTAGATGCTTCCATTATAATGACATTTTAACCCTATAGATGACTTTATTCTATTATATAAATATATTTATGCTTGGTCGTACTTGTTATGAAAGAATTGTAGGTATATGGTCTTCAATATGGTGAAGATGTTTGTCTAATTCATACTTGATGATGACTTGATGATAATGTTGTACATGATGAAAATAGGGAGTTATAAGGATCTTTGTATAAGAATAAAATAAATGGTGTTCTGAAGGTTGTAGTTCTATGATGATATGATGATGTGAAAGAAAAATCCTGTGTGACTTAGCTGTTGATAGATTTGTCCCCTAGTAGATAATAAGACTAGATAAAAGTGTAACTTTCCCCAGTTAAGAAGGAGGGCATAATGTGGAAACTATAGTAAAGACCTTGAATATAGAATGAGATTGAAGAGTGGAAAAAAATACAAATGGATGTTCTTGATTCAGTAAGTTGCAATCAAATAGTTGGTTGTGTTGAGAAGTGTTGAGGTTGGATTTTGTGTTGCTAAACAAGTTAAAGAAGAGAGGTTCCGATGAGATGTGTTTGGATAATAGGATGATGATCTAAGCAAAATAATAATGATTAAGGACCCTTAAGGTTTGTGCTACACACACACACACACATTCTTCTTATGTGAGGTCGTGACCCTTCAAAGAGGTCGACTTGGCAGTTGTTTGAGGCCGACTTGAAAGGTCTAGCGTACTTCTAACACAACATGAAAATAATTTTAACATATAAGGTTTGGCATAAATAATTTTGATGCGACGTTATAAAGTCTATTTGGAAAATAAAATATAGAGCGTATGTTGTTTAGCAATTAATGATTTTCATAGATTACCCTAATATTTCTTGAGCATTTGTTTCATCAAAAGTTTTAAATTTCTTTTCTCAACTTCCATGATTTATGTCATAATTTACCTGTGGTAACATTTGTAAAATTATGTTTCTAATATGTATTTCGCATAGATATATGCATATATATTTAAGAAGTCAACTCCCTTAATCATCAAAACACAAAATTTTAAATATTATTAATATATATTTTCCCCCTTTTAATGGACATTATATTTTTAGGATTTATTAGTAATAGTAATAATATCTCAATTATGTTTAGTCACATAAAATAGTTAGTGATATTTAATCTTTTAATTATTTGTATTTTGAATTTATATGTGACTTATATAATTAAAAACATAATAAAGTGTTTCATATGCATATTTATAGTGTGGCATTTCTTTAATGCTTCTTAGCTATTAACCCTACTTAGGTTTGTTCTAATACATTGTGTTAATTTATCTTTTGTATCTTAGGGACTCGAACTAAGTGAGACAAAACAAAAAAAGGGTTGTGTGGGTAAGGGTGCATAAAGGTAGCCTAATCTTTTGAAGAGGGTTAAAATGAATGGGAGGTAGGGAGGAAACTTAAACCCTAGATTGAATAAGACCATCATCATATGGGGGATTTCCAAAAGAGAAATGAGAATCGTTTCCTTAAGGTCAAAGAATTGGTGGGACGGACTTGGGTGCCTATCACACCTACTGACTCATGATAAAAACCCCTTTCATAAGTTCTTTTTGACATACTTAATATTGAAAAGCTAATCCTACTCAGGAATTGAAGGTGGGGAGATCAACAGTGAGAAAGTACTAACCTAGTAGTATAGGGAACAAAGGGTTATGTTGGGTTTTCAATCTTGGCACAAAGGTGACAACTGTTGTGGAGAAAAAGGTGTAGAACAACCAAAAAGGAAACAAGTTAGAAAATGAGCTTGAAAGTTTGTGGATAGGTGTATTTAATTTAGAAATACCTTGATAAATATAGATATGACACTCGTCACGATTTCAATCAAATAAGAATATACATTCTCTAATATCGACGCAGCATCCCATTCATTGAGCCTAACAAGTGGGTTAAGTTTGTCACATGTTTGTGCCAGATGCTCTTATAAACGACTGATCATGTGAATGATAAACAGTCAAATCTCATCAGGCAAAAGGGGGCATGTTAACACCCTTGCTCCTTCGTACCCAATGGGAATGAGAGCCATCGGATGAGAAAAAATATAATAGATACAACTTATGGGGCCAGAATGAGCTATTTACCTATTGAGCATGTTCATCTTGATGCCATGTATCAACCATTAATTTGAAACAAGAGGGAAAATATTTGCATATTAAGCTCCTAGGATAAAGAATCAAACACATGTGAAGATTATAAGGAGTAATTTTTATCTCAAAAATATAAAAGGGAGTCATATGGTAAGGGAGGCACAGGGAAAATCTAACAAAAGTAGGAAACATCTAATTGGGGTGAAATTGGCACCAACATAGGGTGTTTAAGAGAAGAGTAGTCAAAGAGGACTATGATTCTTTAAGGATTTTGGGAATCTAAGATTAGAATAGTCTGAAAAGTACATATCTTGTGAACATATGAATCGGGTATGTTCGTTGAGACTTTGAGGTGTCCATATGTGTGTGCCTCCCCACATTGTGCTCTATGTTGCTATTTGACAATGCTAGTTATGGTATTTATTCTTAAAGATATGGGATATCAATCCAACTCTTCTTATGAGAAATTTTCAATTTGAGAATTCATGTACCTTGTTGTGGAATTTTGAATACCTCTATAGTTAAGAGGAAGTTTTAGAAAAATGTAAATAGGTTCTGACTTCATAATTGTATTTGTAATTTTATCAATGTAAATTCTATGAAAAAAAAAAGAAAAGAGAAAAAAAAAATTATTATTACTATTATTATTCTAGATAAACATGTGATTCGTGCTTATAGGCTCTCTTGAGTCAAGTATCTTGAGTGAAGGAATGTTTTCATGAGTCAAAATCCCTTTAGGGAATTTTGTAATCAAAATAAATATTCTTTTTAAGTCTAGAAAATCATATTGCACCCCAAGACCAAGTGAGCCCTACCGAAGTGAAGTTGGCCTAAAGGAGGCCTAATTTGACCACATGGAAGTCTATATAAAGAAGAGAGTTTGACCTCATTTGGACACAATCAAAAGTTCAACCTCTAAGAAAGAGAGGTAAAATGAAATTTGGAGTTCAAGGAGAATAAGAGCAAGGAAAGTGAGAAGAGGAATGCGTACTCTTTTGGCATATTTTTGTCATATGTGCGAGATTCTATGTCATATTTATAAGTTGTTGGGCCGAAATCTTCTGAAGTTGTAGGGCCAAAATTTTTTTGAAGCTACGAGGATGAAATTTTTTGAAGTTGGGCTCATTTGTAGCTATTGATATTGAGAACTTTGACTTATTTTACGAAGGGTTTTTTGGGAGGGTTGACTTGCTCCTTGAAGAGGTCTTGATCTTAGTCTTTGGGTCTTGAATGTGTCACTTTTAATTGATTGTATAAGAGGAGAATAATTTCTATGAGCTTTCCAATTGGAGGAGCTTTGAGACTATATCTTTTGATCCTTTTTTTGTGATCTTCATACACATTATGGTTTTTGCAATAGATTGATGAAGAAGATTAAAAAAAAAAATTAAACACAAACAAATCTCACAAGCAATTATTAGGTTATAAGTTATCAAACCCTATTTAGAAATACCTTTGATTTATCAACACCAATAATTGTTGTGTTATGGAAATAACTCACATCCCCTTCCAAGGACCACCATGATATTAACAAAATGAAAAAATAGAAGATATACTTAGGTTTGAACCTCAAGCATGTTGTTAAGAATTAACATGATCGAGACAAGGTAAGAAAATGATGAAAAGGGGTTTATATCATCTTACATTGTATTGATCTTAGGATCTAAATTGCTAGTACATCAACTGAACAATTTTATATATATGTCACTAAAAATGCATCAGCGGATGATGAAAAAACATGATAAAAATAAGGTTTACAACTCATATCTATGCGGGCTTATATTTGGTGATTGTCTAGGGACTTTCAGTTTAACATTCTCCCCTCCTTTAATCACAAGTTTGGATAATTTTATGAAATAAATTGTCATATCCAACATAAAACTATTCAACTATGAGCCTTGATGAAGATATCCTTGAGAAAATCTCAATATCGAGGAGTAAACAACTACTATGTTTGAATTTTGAGCATTCCCATTATTTTTTATTAGAAGTGTTTTTTATTGATTTGACAAGACTAGTTTCTATGTTGGAATTTCCAAATGCTAATTGAATTTTGATTGAATTTGAATCTTCAAGCTCGATTTCTAATGCTTCCCCTACTAGGTGCAAGTTGATCTATGATATTTTCCTTGTAGATGCAACCCTTTTCCACCTTGAACTACCATCAAAATTCATTTTTTGTGTCAACTTAAGATTTGGTAACTAGAAACTATATGTTTCTATTTGTAGGTGGTTTTTTTGTTCATTCTAACTCCACAAAAGATAGAAAAAATAATTTCCAACTGAGAGATGAAAAGATAATTGGCGGTTGGATGAGGCAACTTGAAACATTTCCCTTTATGATTTTATTGCCTCCAAATATGAATATTTAATTTCACTATTGTTTTTTCGCAATGGATCTATTTAATTTTTTTGCCTTAGTAGTTAACTAGGTTCACTTTATTTGGTTTTCAAATAATTTTTTTAATATTGGGAAACATAAATAATTCCTCATAGAATTTCTATTAATGAAAATTTGAATTTAGATGGCCAAAAGCCAATGTAAGGTTAAATACCTAAATCATGGAAACCCTGAAAATTTATGCTACCAAAAGTTGGATTAGGATAACTTTTAGACCAAACAAAAAGGATCAATCTAGTTCATATCACAAATATTAAAAATAGATGGTATCACATTAAAGAATCCATAAAGGAGCAAGTGCGGCTACTGTTGTTAAACCAAGTAAATTCCCAACTAAAATATATCATGTTTTCATTGATGCAAAAAATTTAGAAAATTTGGGCTTAAAGTAATTAAGATGTTGGGTTAAGTGGGAGGGTTTCCTGTGAGGGTCAAAGGATTCTATGGTTTGACATATTTATCAAAATGGTGACACGAGGAGGTGCTTCCAAATGCACAATAGATAAGGGAGGTTGATTCAAATGCCTTGTAGGTTGAGGCTATGGTATCAAAGTTTGCAAGGTCCATTGTGGTCACCGATGAGGAGCCCGAACATGAAGAAGGAAAATGGTGCCTATGTAAAAATTAGCCACCTAGTAAAAGAAGGGTCTATAGGCTTAGGCAAAACAAGAAATGATAACAACAACAACAATTCTATATTGAGGAGGAGCAGACCAGACACCTCTTCAATAGTGGGAGATCTGCATGACACGAGGGCATTAGAGATTTAGTTTAAGCAAATTGACACCAATGGAAATCAAAATATCTCATCCTTGGTGTTGGGAGAAACTCCACATTGACTTTACTACCATGTAGGTCACAGGTGTTAGGGAACATGATGGATGTTGTTGGTGTTTGGGTTCATCAACATGAAGGATGTCATGGTTTCTATGCGTCTTGTGGCCCTTTTTCTCCCTCCTTGTCAGTCTCTCTTGTCATTAGTGCATGGTTTTCACTGGCTTCAGAGGGGTCACTGGTTTTTATTGATGGGGCTTCATGGCCATTTTGGTTATCAGATCCACTTTGGTCTACACTTCAATGGTTGTTCTGTTGGTGGCCTTCTACCATTGTCTTAATTTTATATACTAGGGTTTTTACCCATTTTGTGATGTTGTGATGCTTTTTTTGGGCTTCCGGCAGATGCCTTGTTTGTGGTATATAGGGGTTGTTTTATGATCTTTTAAGAGCATCTCCAAGCTTTTCCTACCAATCAGAGCATCTTTGACTAATTATATGTTTTTGTTGGTCATCATACCTTCTAGAGTTTCTTTTATAGTTGGTTAGAGTATCTTCCAGCATGTCAACTTGTTGGTTAGTGATCTTTAAACTGTCGGGGATGTTCTACTCAACAGTTCATCACAAATGATCTGATAATATTATATTAAAAATATGAGATTCTACACTATTACAGTTTTATTTAATTTTTGAATCTGTAAAATTAATTGTAATGAGTGCATGCGTTTAAGTAAATCAAGAAGAAAAGTAGAGAACGAAAAAATAATATCACAACCATAATACAAAATGTATGCTCTCTGGGAAACCCTTTCGGTAGAAAACACAGTAGGAAGGTGAGAAGGAAACCCTTTCGGGAGAAAACCCAACAAGAAGGTGAGGCTGCTTCACTCTCTTTCTATGTCTGGAAATATGACTGCAGATACGAAGAAGTAATGTTTGTGGCCTGTGGACTGCTAGAGTCCATAGATCCTCTCTGTGTGCTCTACCTCCTATCTCTATTAGCTAAATTTTCTCAACTATAGAGAATACTCTTGAAGGAATGGAATGCCTCTTCGTCCAAATGGCCCGGTTATAACACAGCCCGATAGCCCACTAGTGGTTATGTTTGACTACATCAACTCTTAACTAGAGCTACAATATAAACACTTCTAGGGTATTTCACATCATAAGCACATAACTAGCCCCTTTTCCATAAATAATGGTAGCTAATGCAACATCCTCCCGGCCTATAGGTGTGGAAACAGGAAGGTCAACTTCTCAGTGACATAATTTTTGCATACGGACTCCGATTGACACAATTCTTGCACCATTGGAAAGATTTTTGTTTGTTGAATAGCATGAAAAGATTCTGCACTTTGGCAACAAATCTTTACCCCCAAAGAATGTCTTTTGATGCCTCAAAATGCTCCCAGAAGGTTTTAGACTTGGTTTTGCCAAACTAGTCCCCGTCAGTAAAAACGGTCCCGTGAGTTGATCCCTCCACTTTTTCCACTCCAAATGCATCAAGATGGATGACAAACAATATAATGATCTAATTCGGATAAGTTAAAGTACGTTATGCCGTTGTTAGTTTACTGAGTGGTTGCCCATTGTTTGAGCTATATCTAGTGGTCCGTATGTGTTTTCTTTGAGTGACATGTGTGCCCCGTATCTTGAGATAAGTCATATGTATTTTCAAAGTTATTCAGGCACATATGCTATATCCATAATTATGTAAACATCTTTTTATACTAGTAGAAAGTTGTTTTCTCTTTCTGGAATATATGAAAGATCATAGAAGATAATAGAATTGCAATGAGGTGTGAAATAAATACCTAAGAATGTGTCTTTTTGTCATGTGCCTGCTCACAAAAAGAAAATGTTTTCATTCAAATATCTCTTCATTAATTATTAATTATTATTATTTTTATTACTTATGTCATGTTCCTTCTCACAAAAAAAAGTGTTTTCATTCAGATGTCTCTTCATTAATTATTAATTATTATTATTATTATTACTAATACTTATTAGGCTGCCTTCCTTCTCACTCATTGCTCCATTCCTCTGAGACCGTAGGTATTTACTGCAGCACAGCCTTCACACGCTGGGCCATGGATGGTTCTGTCCGATTTGTTGCAGAGCCACCTCCGTCATTTGCTTTTTCTTTTTCTTTAATATTTGTGATCAGGGGGCATTTTACTGACATATTGCAGGCAATGTAATTTGTAGGCACAGTGGCTCTTATTTTGCAATTTGGACATCATTGTACTTTATTTCCTTCTAGTTTAAAGACGTCGTAGTTTGTATAGTGTTTTATGCTTTTTTGTAATTTCTCTTTATTAGGTTTTATTTACTAAACATTGAGTAATCATAAGACTTCTTGATGCCAAGTTACCTTTAGGTTGGTTAAGCCGGAAAAATAAGATATTTACATCGATATTCAATTCAATATAACTCGAAGTCATCCCTTCTTACATTAGTAATTTATAATTCTTGTTACGTTCAAACTGGATTATTCATTAGTAACTGCCACTATAGACTTCTAGTAAAAGTTAAAACAGTAACCTTGTAACTCGGGGATTTTTATTATCACATTGAATGGTTGAATAACATAATGTTCGGGCGGTTCTTGGTTTAAGAAACAAACAAGAAACACGAACCGTTTTACTTGTAAAAACAAATTATATTTTATCGATTTTGTTCACATTAACAATTGACTTGTTGGCTTTTTCTCCAGTTATATGAAAGAAGGCATGCGGACAAGCGTGGAAGCTATCCTTGTGGTTAGTTGTTAGTGTTGTCCACTATTATATCCTTGCATATTTTTTTTCGTTGTTTTGTAATTGCAGTTGAATTGTATTAGCATTGGCATCGTTGACGTAGAATAACTAGCTGAGTGATCCCTCTTTCTACATTATAAAAGTTGTCCAGGTTTATTATTCTGTTTTCTTTTTAATATTTATCATTCACCTTTGGGATGTCGAAGTGGTGCTGTCTGGTGCTTTATGTGATTTTTTGCTCCCTTGAAAGCAGAAGAATAGCGTTTTGGTCCATCAGCAACATGTCGCAACCCTGTATCAAGGTGTGGCAGGTTTAGGTTTAGGTTTGGTCTTTATCCTTATCAAATAAGGATGCATACTGATTTAAAAGAAAGAACACGGGTGAGATTTTTGTAAATGGATTTCAAACACCAAAATTTAAGAAAAAACTGAGTTGGTAATGGGATTTTTTTTTCTTATAGCTTGTATCTTTTTACACTATGGACCCTCAGTTGTTTCATCTATTGTGCCTTTCATAGAAGTGTTCTAGGGTAAGTGATCATTTCTGTGTCTTGATTGCACGTAATTAGCATCAACCTTATCACTAACTATATGATCCAGATTTTGTAATGGAATCAATCGACCATATGAAATTAGGTGATGCCAATATTTATGAGGTTTTGTCTGTACGGATTTTACTAGTCGTGATTTATTCTAATTTTAAGGAAAGCAGGTACATCAGCACAACCATCCGCATATACTATTACTGAAAATAGGAACCTTCTATAAGCTTCCTGGAGGACGCTTAAAGCCCGGTGAAAATGGTAAAAGCCTTACCTAACGGACTTATTGCCTTTGGAATAAGTAATTGAAATGAAATTGTGAATCAAACTTGCTTTCCGTTTCTAAACAAACTATAAAATTTAAGTTTTGAATTTTTTCATCTCATAATTGAGTTGAGATGGTTTGTTTGGAATTCTTCAGAAATTGAAGGCTTGAAGCGCAAACTGTCGAGCAAACTTTCTGTAGATTCAAGTACTCTTCAACAAGAGTGGCAGGTATGATATGAACTTACAAAGTTTGTGCCAGTTTCTTACGTGGTGCAGTTTATGTTTCTCATTTGCGAAGGATGGTTACATTTTCCTCCGAATGAGCAGGTGATTTATTTTTTCCATGCATTAAACATGAAAACTTAGTAATACGGTCTTCCTACCTCGAACGAAATTTGCATGCTTGTGCAACATGATCAAATACATGGTATGAATAAAATGTAAAAGCAACGCCTATAAATATTGCAATAGAGTTTTATATGGACATAGGTATTATAAGAATAGTCTTGCTATAAGTTGGAGATGTTAAACTTAGCAATATGTCTTTCTAAGTCGAACCAAACAATGGTTCATCTACTATTGTATCCTTCAAATGATTAGTCTAAACTTACTGATTTAATAGGGACGTTATCCACAAATGTGAGAGACCTTGTGCTTCTCCTGGAGGTTTGTTTATTTATTTATATATTTGGGGAGCCAGGGGCTGGTCTGGAAAGTGGGAAATCAGCTGTATTAGAGTGGAAAATGTGTATTGTTGTTGTGTAGTAATTATATGTTTACTATGTGACTTTGAAATAATTTTTGAATTTATTTATGGTCTTTCCTTTTTTTCAGTTACTCGACCTTTTTCTTTTGTATATTGATGGAATCATTTCTATGCACCATTTGCACTATGCATAGGTGGTGGTATTTTTGGTTATTTCATTCATATCAGCCATTTTTCTACCTCTTTCTTATCTAGAGAGGACAAGTCAAGAACGAATTATTTTCATGACAGATTGGACCGTGTGTTGGTGTATGGTGGAGACCTAATTTTGAGACAGTGATGTATCCTTATTGTCCACCGCACATTACAAAACCAAAGGTAAGGAAATGTTTCAAGTGAATTGTTATCTCCTTCACTACTGCCTCGCATTTTACAGCGTTCATGCCAAATTTATTGAATCACCTTTCCTGCAGGAATGCAAGAAGCTTTTCCTTGTTCATCTACCGGAAAAAGAATATTTTGCAGTCCCCAGAAATCTGAATCTGGTCGCTGTTCCACTGTTTCTGCTCTACGATAATGTGCAGGTACATCACTTGGTCATAATCGGTGCCCAAATATGAATGCTTACAAGGTCTACAATTCTTACAGTGTGTTCATTGTTCTGGAATTAAACAAAATTTGGATACTTGCAAGTTGGCCATGTAAAGCTTACATTTTCTGCCTCTTTAGTTCGTAATACTTATACTAATGCTACAGTACCTTCTTGCAGAATTACGGTCCGGTTATCTCAACTATTCCGCTGCAGTTGTCAAGGTTCACGTTTAACATGGTTAAGGATGAACTCCAATAAGGTTCTGTCAATAAATTATTGAGGACTGCTTTTATGACGGAAAACAGACTTTGTAATATGGTTGAATTACAAAGGGTCAAAAAAACTTGGGATACCAATAGAGCCGGGACCTTTGCAATTGGTTGGGAACATAAGGTTTTGCCTGCGTATTATTTATAACTTATGGCCATCAGCATTGTTAATTTTTGGACCGTGTTCTGCTTATTCAATGTTATAAATTTCACTTTTATTATTCATTATGGCTTTTACTAGTGAGATTTCTAGTGGAGCAATGTTTAAACATTATAACTACAGTATACAGTATAAAGGTGAAGACATTATTAATCACAGATGGAAGTGTAATGGTATTTTGACATTGGGTACCTTCCCAATTCTTGTTTCGCTATTGCCATAAATTTTCATCATATACTAGGAACATGGGAAATATGGGAAATTTTAGGCGCTTATTCATGGTTATAAAGCTCACATCTTCTTTTTTTTTGGAATTTTCTGCTAAATTCCATAGACAACAAAAAAATGCTCTGTTTTTTACTTTGTTTTTCCACAGAACACTGAAAAATTTTCGTTTTTTAGAAATAGTGTTACAGCAACAGATTCGGTGTTGCAGCAACGCGGAATAACACTATTTTTTTGTTAACACAGAAAAAAATAGAAAACTGTTTACTGGAAACGGTATTGCAGCAACATAGTTTGGTGTTGCAGCAACGCTGATCGTGGTGTTGCAGACGTCAAGTCACTCGGTGTAACGGCAACTCATTTTTGACGACAAGTCATTTTTTGACTTACAGAATAACGTGCTTTTGACACTTGGTGTAACAACAACTAAAATAGTTGGCGTCAAGTCACTTATAGACTTACGGAGTAATAACAACGTGTTTTTAACGCTTTGTGTAACAGCAACACAAAACCAAGCAAAACAGTAAACTTGTAAACAGTAAACTTATATTCATAAACAATAAACAAACTGATACAAATTCGTCTTCCTCGTGACTGAGGAATTACAGAAAGGAACACTTCAGTTCCAGAAATCAATTTTCACTATCTCTGAAAATTGCAAGTTCAGCACTGCTGTGCATTTACAGAAGAGACTCACTATGTTCTTCTAACCTTCTCTCTTTCTCTCAGAGTACAAAAACAAAATTGTTGTTCAAAATCCCTTACACCTTAAAACAGAACTGTTGTTCTTTACATTTATAGGAAAATAAATATCTGAGTTTAATTGATAAAATAATCAAAATATCCTGTAACGCTTATCTGCGTATTAATTACAGTAAGCGGTGATTCCTTTAAGTTGGCGGTTGCAGGGGAATTAAATTCTGCGCATTTAATGCTCATCAATGTGCAAAATATCAGAAGACTTTGCGGCATCGAACAATCTGAAATATCTGCCGAAAATCAGATTTCAGTCCAGCTGTTTTGTGTTGCAGTTGAAACTAAATTCCAACATTTTTTGGTTCACTATGGCTATTACCAAAGAGATCTAGTAGACCAATGTTTAAATATGAAGTATGTAATAAAGGCGAGAACGTTATCTGTAACAAATGGAAGTGTAATGGTATGTTGTTATTGGCTACTTTCCTTTCCGCTTGTTTGGCTCTTGCAATAAAAATTCATCATACATAAGAATTTAGGAAAAGTATCTCCATGTTTATAATTTGGCTTCAAAATAATGCATTTTGACACTTTAGCTATTGTTGAATTGTATGCTTCTGTTTGTAGAAAACATGTAAAGCCGTTCACATGGAATCCGCAGTTGGACACTTCAAAATTTGTGCAGCATGCGATTAGATTGTTGGTCGGAGGTTATAGCATTTGCTGCAACGATTATATAGCTGTACGAGCTTTCAAACATTATGCAGGTGTCTTTTAATATAATTCAAAAACTGCAAGTTGACTTTGATTTTTAAGTTGATCAAATGCAATCTTCTATTTTTGAACTTCACACGTCACGTAAAAGCATGTTTTCCTGGATCAGGCTGGCATCTCCATATTAGTCCAGCATATTTTGAAACTTGGTTTTCTACTATGTATACCATGGTATTCTGAATAATTTAAAATATGAATGTATCACTTTAGAGTATCTATTACTAGTAATTATGTTTTAATTTTGATGGTTGATCTCTAGAGAGGCTATGGTATTCTGAATAATTTAAAATATGAATGTATTACTTTAGAGTATTTATTACCAGTAATTATATTTTTATTTTGATTTTTAATCTCTAGAGAGGCTATGGTATTCTGAATAATTTAAAATATGAATGTATTAATTTAGAGTATTTATTACTAGTAATTATATTTTAATTTTGATTTTTGATCTCTGGAGAGGCTATATCTAATTTAGACAATCAATCACTTTGAGAAGTAGGGATAGGGATTTAGCTCAATAAGAAGTTATAAAAGCAACACTAAGGAGACTACCATGACATGCTATACAACAAAACATGACATTGAGAGAAGCATCTTAGGGGTGAGTGGGGAAGGCCTTCCATTCTAGTGTGTCAGCTAGCCACAAGGAATGTGCAAAAGTGTAGCATAGGAGATCCATATCAACAAAGAAGATGAAGAAAAAATCTAGGGCTTGATCAGGTGGATCAAATCTAGGATATTTGGTAGTTGTAAAATCTGAGTTGGGCGATTATCTCAAGAGCTGAGCCCAAGTCACTTCTGATTTAATGAATAATTGATTTTATTTATGCGATTGAAATTGTTTGTAACTTTTCTTCTATTGAATAATTATGTTAAGAACCTAGCTATGCATTTATGTTAATAAATTGTCTTGTGCTAGGTTCATGATATTAGTAGTCCTAGTGTTGTAGCTAGATTCTTGGACATGGGGACCACGGTGGTGGTTGTGTGGCATCTCAACATGTTTTTCATTGTCCATTGTTTTCCAATACCAGATTTTATTCAATATTTTCAATAACTTATTTTATACCAAGAAAATTGCATTCACTCAATATATTATTTTTCTCAAAACAGTTGAAATAAAAATACACGTATATTTAAATTAAAAAAATTGCAATATACATTAAAATAGAAAATCACTCACAAAACATAATAGGAATTGAACCTCAAAATTCTCCTTAACTTTTTTATTACTTAGGAAAATTAGTGTTCCCTTAATAGGGAACATTACCCTCATAGAATACACAAAAAAATATAGCTAACTATAACTTTGGTTTTCCAACCCGAAATTTTGGCCTCCTTAAGGATTTGACCCAATAGAAATTCTTAGGCTTGGGAAATATTTGATTCTTCACCTTTGAATAGGCCTTGTCTTCCTTGCAATTTATGACCCCTTGTGCACTTGAGGAAATTATCCTTTTACCCATATGCAAGCCTAGTTGAAAATCTCAACTTTATTCACAAGTATCATCCTTTAAAATTCTCAGTCTCTCCACTAACCTAGCTCCTTCTAATCCTTCTCACAAAAAATCATTTTTGTACAAATTTGTCTTCTGTTGGTTCTTTAAGTCTCTAACTCCCTTGAGACAATTTTCATCCAGAACATTTGATGTGTCTCCCACCTATGCCTTAGACATATTTTATAATTTCTCATTGAGATAGATCTTTAACCGTATATCTCCAAAATTTTCTTCGGATTAAATCCTAACCCACTTAGACTAAACTCACTAAAGTAAATTAATTTACTTTTCATTAAAAAACATTAGTGGAATAGCCAACATTAATTATATAATCAATGTGTTTTTCCTTAGGAAAGAATCATAAAATCACTTAATAAATTAAGGAAGTACCTAAAGATACTTTTGAACCTCATCTGCATGCTTGACACCTAGTCTTTGCAGAAAACTAGCTATGAACAACAACATCCATAAGGGAATTTTCTAATTATTCTAAAACCAATACTCCATCCCATAAATTATCCTCCTCTAGATTGGCATTATCCAATTTCTCTAAAGCCAATACTCCATCCTCCAAATTATCCTCTAGATTATAATCCATCCTCCAAATTATCCCATCAATATTAAAAGGTGTAAAATTATGAATTCCACTAAAATTTGAATGGGATATGAAATTCTACTTTGTCCATGTGAATTTTGATGTGGTTGGAACTATTCTCAAACATCTTGAAATAATTAATGGTAATGCTAAAAATTTAAATAAAAAATAAAAATGAAAGATAAATATTTAAATTTAACCTTACTATTATGGAGCACCCATGGATCACTTAGGGAGAATCCAAGGAGTTCCTTCGGAGCAAGCGTTTATGCTCTAGGAGTATAATATGAAGTGACCAGTTGTTAAATGAGTAGAAATCATTTCAAATTCGTCTAGAATGTGATTTGGGTTGGGTGATAGGGTGTTGGGATGGGGATTGTATTGTTAGCATTTCCTTGTCTCGCAATAATTAATTCCTAGGAACACATGATTCCTAAACTTTGATACAAATCCAATTGTCACAATGTATAAGTATAAATTCTAAGTACATATGAACAATAAATCATTAAGTCGTATGCTTCCAACAAAGGCCCTATTGTAGTCTAGCATATTGTGGTAATATTTAATCTTCCAAAGGGAAGAAAGGCTCACCCAAGATGTACCAAGAAATATTTATGATTTTTAGGGTTTAGATGGTGAACATATAATTTACATCAATTAAAACATTCATTACAACCATTAACCTTTGAAAAAAAGATAAAAATACACATTACACAAAGCTTAACATATAATCTCAAAATTTTTAATGTGGGCATATACACACAAACACATCCATTCATAAATCATAAAAAATACAGTGTTCCATATAATATATCCTTTTATTATATCATACAAGAGAAAAATCTCATAATATATATCCAACATTTGGGTCCAGAATAAATAAGCCATTACAGTGGATCTCAATTGATGATCACAATCAACCACCACTGAATGAAAATATATTAGTTTCAAATTTTCACACTAACATATTTCTTGAAATATTTCATATCATGAAATATTGAGGATATTAAGGAAATATATCTAGGTACATATGGGAAACTTTTCAAATCTTTGTTCATTGTAGTTTCATAAATACTTCCTATGGATGTTACGATTTTCGAAGTCATAAAATCAACATCAAACAAGTTAGTTTAGAATTTTTGGTATAGCTTAGCTTCTCTAGAACTTTTAAATGCATATTGGAATACCTATGGTAAAAAAATAAAAATAAAATAAAATTTACTTCGTTCCATTATATAAGAGATATGCCTTATAGAGGTTAAGTTTTTTGAATGATGTCACAATTGATTTCTAGCAAGTCAGCATGGAATTTTTGTTATAACTTCTTTTTTAGGAACTAGAATTTGAAATTTTCAAAGATATGAGAATACATATAGAAGTACCTTCAATAAAAAATTCTAAATCATATTTAAAAATTTGGATACATGGGATGTTCTACAAAAAATTGTATATGTGATTTGTATGTTTTGGTTCTAGCTCATTTTGCATTATTTGCAAGTTCCAATTATAGAATTAGAGTTGGATATGGAACTAGCAAGCCAGGAGGTGTAAGCATATATTAGATTATGGGTAGGTTTTCTTGCCATATTTCAAACATCTTTAAGGAAAGCATTGTATTTTTGTCTCTACTGTTTCTACATTAAGACATTAGGTCTAGGGAGATTACTTTTTTCCACAAAAGGAACTTATCCATAAAACAACTCGGTGACTCTGTTAGGGAACACGATGTTATTTAGTGGTTTTATTTGCCTAACATTTTAGGACCTCTAAAATCAACTCTATTTTTGTTGTTCACACTATCATTAGAGCTAGGGAAACCTGATTTTGATCTTGGTTAGGGTTTGATTTGCATTTTTTGAGAAAAATTAACCCCATCACACTATTTATTCTATGATAGAGCATCCTAGTGAATTTGCCCAATTCTGTAAGTGTGATGCATCACACTGGTTTCCATACACTACATGAGATGATCCTGTAAGTGCAAAAAAAATGCATTTTCCCTGCCATGCTTTGAATTATGTTTTTTTTACAATGTCTTCCTAAATCTATGGTATTTCCATGGTCTCTGTAACGACAACAACTTGTTGGAAATTGAGTGTGATTTCCTTATTTATGAGGGTTTTCTTTTTTTTCCTCTTGTCAATTAGGGTTTTTAATTGTTAGAGTTGGTTATCAATTTGTTGAAAGAAATTTTCATATTACAATAATATTCTAGTCAAATTATTTTTTATTCAATAACCTTAACATACTTTCATTTTTCTTTGCTTTGAAAATTGAAAGGAAAGAAAATTTTCATTTTCTCATGCATTATGGCTTTGAATTTTTTAATTAGAATAGTAGATTTGGAGATCTTGTTTAGAACTTATTTTTTTCCACATCACTATTTGAAAATCCTTCCCTTCTTTATTTAGACCTTCATTGAATGAAAAGGGTTTCTTCTCCTGCTAGCTTCACTTTAGGAGTTCAAGTGAATTATTTTTTATCCTTAAAATCAGAACCTTAACCATGATCAACATTAAAATTTATCAAATATTCTAAGGGGCATCAGCAACATTAAATACACATTTATTGGTCTAGTCTAGAAGATATGTTCCAACGTCTCAAAATGTAGGAACATTATTTACTTGTCAGCGTTACATCCAAGGGATGGTTGGTTTTCCACGTACAACAAGTATATAGGAATGCCCCCATTGTATGGTTACACACTATACAACACTACTGCAGACTACACTTCAAGTACCTTAGGGTATATTTTGGAAGTCCCCACTAGGTTGCAAACCTACCATAGGTAACTAAGTCAGATGCCTTTGTAACTATGATACACTGAACACAACATTCAAGGAGATTGTTTACACATACTTAACTATATATTCAATTCACAGTGAATCGGTAATCCTTGTGTGTAGTTGCCCCTCTTTATTTTTATTTGTGTTTTTTGTATTCAAAATTAATTAATTAACAGCGGAACAACACCCTTATGGTTTGCATAGAATGAAAATATTTCATCCATTACCTACCAAGGCAACAACCCGATGTCCTAAACATAAGAAAAAAACTACATCCAAAATTAATCAACCTGAATCATCACTTCCTTTTAGTATTGAACCCGAAGTTACATCTTTGGAAACTAGAGAGTTTGTGACAGTTGAAACTTCTCAACTAGAAATTGATGAGACATCAGACCCTAAAGTTATAGAACCTAAAATTGTAGAATCAAAAAAATTACAACCAGAGGTAATTCAACCTGAGGAACCAAAAGTTATCCAAATTATCACTTCAAGAACTTATTCATACACTCTTCCTTTCTCTCATCCACAACCCTTATCTTCGAGTGCTAAAGAGGAACAACTTCAACCTGGTTTATTAAGTTGTTGTAGTAGCTAGAACCACCCTCCAAAAAGTTTCCTTAGCTTCGATTTGGAGCCTCCCTACCAACCATGCCCATCAACATGTCTTGCACTGTCAAGTACATGATCTTCAGTGGTTTTCTAGCAAATTGCCATCCTATGTATGATAACATAGTTTACTCCCCTCACAGGCTATTTCTCTAGACTTGGTCCAGTTGCAGGTTGAGCATCTCCCTTAAGAAATTGCATAATTTTGGAGGGGAACTATTATTCCCCCCAGAAATTGCATAATATTGACTGGCAGCCTGCTGGGCTTAGAAACTACATAATCCTGTCACTCAACCTTCCTAGTGAAAACTACACAATCTGGCCCAGTAGGATAGCTCAACCCAGAAATTGCATGATCCTGGGCAACAGTCAGCTGCTCCTCCCGGAAATTGGCAATTCCTCTAGCCAACCAACCCAACTCCCTCCCAGCACAGCACAAATTTCTCCCTCAGGCAAGCAGGCTCTTGCATGTGCTCTCAAGTTGACCGGTTCCACCCGGGGCCAAGAAAACTTGACTTGCATGCATGGGCTTCCTTTTCCCAAAATAGAAAAAAACAACATGCAAAAACAATGCCTAGATTTTAGGGAGCTATTTTTAGTAGCTGGAAGTTACATGCAAAGATCGTTTTAGAAACTTTCCTCCAAGTGTCATTTTTTCTTAGATTTGTGGCATGCGCATCATGAGCATAAAGTTTATTTATTTGATGCTTTAGAGCTCACTTCTTCACATTTATCTTCGAGCTATGACATCCCACAGCACATCCAGGAGTCTTCGACACATCCATCTCAGCTATTTCCAGGTAAGTTTGCTTAACTTGTCTATTGTAGCATTTTTGCTGCTTATTGTGTTTTGGCTTGTGTGAGTGTCGTATGCTTGATTTCTATGAATTATTTTTGTCATTTGCATGCATATTAGCTTGTACTAGCACTGCTTCAGTTTTCGTTAACATCTCACTATTGTCGCCTGCATGACACAATTTTGCACAAATAGTCATTGATTTGATGACTCACTTCACACTCATGAATGTTGTTCCATTTTTTGAATTTTCCATTCACTATTTGCATGAATGATCATTAACTCCTACTTACACTTAGTATCTCCATGCATTCACTTCTTCATTTTCATTCAGTTGCCCATCGACGGGTCTCGGCAACCTTGGCCTAGACTCTACCTCACCAAGACAATATTATACAATCCTAAGAGGGAAGGCTCTACCTTCCTCCTAGAAACTGTACATTTATGCCTAGTGAATGTCCTCTAGTCTTGCATTGCATAATTCTTAGAGGCAGTGACTACTAGCCCAAAAAATTGTACAATGCAGCCACTGGGCCTGCAACCCTTGCCAATTGAAATTGCGCATTGTGCAATCCCAGCACCCAGCATGCTAGTCTAGATTGTGAATTGTGCAATTCCAATAGCCAGCTAGCCTCCCAGTAGTCTTTTCTTCCTTTTGCACAGTTCCGGCAGCTAATCTCCCAGCCTCACACAAAAAATTGTGCAATCCTTGCAAGTCAATCCCCGTGAATGTTGCATGTCATTCCTCAAGTTTGCTTTGCTTTTAGCTGACATATTTCTTGCCATGCATGTCGCCATGTCTCCAGATCTAGTAGGTACTCATACGCCTCTTAGTAGTCCAGGATCAATAGCCTCTAAGAGAGCAGGATCAAATGACACTGACAGAAGCGCAACTCAAGCAGCAGTTGAGCAAGTTTCTCCAAGTTTTCCAATCTATGAAGAAACCAAGTTGATTGTAGATAAGGAAATCAAGTTGAAATGGAAATAGGTCAATGATGCATTTGCAGGAATATTTAGGGAAGACCTTGAAGACCACCAAGTCTATGCAAACATTCACAAGTCTGGCTTGTACCAGATTGCATGCAGGTAGCCTGCGTTCCCATATGCAGACTTGATACATTGGCTCATCTCGCACACTGATCTCGACATGATGGACATTAAGCAGTGTAAGTAGGACAAAGATTTCTACCTTCATATCAGAGGATTGTGAACAGATGTACCATATGTCAAAATCAGTGATCGCCATGGAGACACCCTCCAACATACTTAGTAGTAATGCCAACTCTAAGGATATCTTGAAGAACTAGGTAAAGGAGCTAGCCAAATTTATGATGACACCCTACCAGGTTTACAAGATAAAGATATTGTGGAAGGCGTATCAATAATTGGTCATCTTTGCATATCGCTTGTATGGCCAAGAGACCGAGGAAACCTTCCCACAGAGTTTGGTGATCGCATTGGACCAACTGACCAATGAAGGGAAAGCATGCAACTAGTATGACATGTTGGCTCATAGGATTAAGGAATAGGTAGCAAGAGCTTCCTAGTCGCCGAAAGGTCAACAATCAAAAATATACATCTCCACTTACATCTTGGATGCCATCTATGCACGTCAAGAGTTCCCAGGCTTGAAGTGGGAATGGACATCGATGGAAACCTCTGTGGATACTTATTGCATAATGTTGTCTGAATACAACTTCAGAGGAGTTATCACACAACTGTCAGATCATTTTGTCACCTTGGTGTCCAAGATGATATTTGAGCAGGATCCACCTTGTATGTCGAAGGAAGAAATGGTTGAACTGATCAATATTTTCGATTGGTATGCCTCACCATTCAACATATTCATACATATGTACAACACAAAGAAGACTCCACATGTTTTGCCAAAGTTTTGCATTGACAAGCTCATCATGCAAGTAGTATCATACCACATCTCAGCATGACTATCAACCAAGTTGCACTGGAAGAAGAAGGCACCTTGGCCCACTCTTCCATTGTGGATCGGGTTATACGAGATATGAAATTTCAAGAATGTGGATGTTGAAGTAGAGGAGATCAAGAAATATCATTTCAATGCCTAAAGCTACAATTCGTATGACCCGCATTGTTTTGTAAAAGATCACTATGTGAGAGCACAGTTCAAATGGATCCACGAGGTATGTCACTGAGTGGAGGAAGACCCATAGAGATATTGTTACAACTTATCTAGGCCCAATGAACCGGTCGACATCATTATGGAATGGTTATTGATGCAATGTGAAGTAGCATCCAAGAGAGCACCAACAGCGGTAGAGGTAAACATACCAGTGCGTGACAAATGCAAGAGGAAGATTATCGATAACGCAGAGGTAGAACAAAGCTACAAGTTCAGAGTAGACCCACTTGTGCAGAAAGTATATTTCACAATAGAGGTAAAGAGACAACAATGTGACAAGAGGAATGCGCAAAGGCAGAGAGAAAAATGGAGAATGGACGAAATAACGAAGGAGTTGTATGAGTTGAAGGAGCAACTCTGGAAGGAAAAGGAGATGTGCAGACAGGAGAAGGAAGCACAATAGGAATAGGTACAGTAGAGGATAAAACATGTACTGATAGATGAAACTTTTCCTGTACAGGTAGTCAATTCATCTGAACAAATTGCACCAAGCAGATAGGGTGAGCAATCGTAGGAGCAAGACTTTGCTCAAGAGATTGAACAAGCACTTGAGCATATGGATATGGATATGGAGCAAGAGGAATTAGAGCAATACATCGATCTCACGCATTACCACCAGGAGGTCGACTTACCAACTTCACCTGATCTGGAAGTGGAGCAAGTCCCAAGAAACCAAGGAGACACTAAGATCCTTGGAGACAATCCGGAAGGAGAGATGCACAACATCTCATTTATCGAGAGGAGAAAGGGTGTGGCCGAGATCCTTTTTTTAAACGGACAAATACATTGTGGTGTTGGATGGATCACGTATCAAAAATGCGCTGCTAAATCTTGAGTGAAGGATTGAAGTGTGCCATCTAGATGGAAAAGTCACAGCTCCAGAATTCTTATCCCTAGTAGAGGTCGAAGCTTCCTCAATTCTTTTCTACCTTAACTTGCCGAAGAATCTCAAGGCCCTCATGTTGGAGAGACTGTAGTTGAGGGACATTGGCTCCCTGCAATTTGACAGACAAATTTTCCTTTGCAACCTCCATGATTATCTACTCACTCTTGTAAACAAGCTCGAAGTTAGGGTTTACCAGTCCTCAGAAATGCAACTGGCCGCTGACAATTTGGAAGACCTGGCCACTGCAACATTATGCAACCCAGGCTTTGGCACAGACTGGGTCACGCTGATCATAGCAGATTGCAAGGGATCACACATATGGGCCTCCCTCTGGAAACTGTTGAAGGACAACCCTAAGCCCGTAAAAAAGACTAAGAATGGTAGAGGGCTCGAGGAGTTAATCGACCCTCTGTATCAGGACAGGACTACATCACAGAAAACATAGGGTTTGATATATGTGGTTACATATTTTCCAATAGCGTCAGTCGAGGATGATTTCCAGTCTACTGACCTAGGCATCAAGGGTGCATGGGTAGTTGTGTACAACCTTGCAGGAAAGCAGGAAACCGCTTAACGAAACCAAAAAATATGGTATGTAAAGCCAGTGGTAGAACGACCTCTACAATGGTCATGGAGGACTTCCCCCCATCGGATTAGCGATGCACCCTACATATCAGGCCAAAGGAAATATGAAGTGGGAAGCCTAAAGGCAAATTAGTTCATACGTTGGCCATATCTAGCCATCTATAGACTAATCTCCCATATCTACCACCAGCTAGCAGACCTCGTGATAAGAGGAAAAGGTGAACCCTCTACGACAATCACGAAAATGCAGAGGAAGGTATGGGGCACCTATCTAGACGCACCTTATATAGACCTACTACCACATCAAGAACATGATCTGGCAAAGAGAGAACTAGATAGAGCATCGATATGCTTAAATCTATTAGATCTAAACACATGGGCAATAGATCGAGCCCCTCCTTAGATATACCCACACTCAAATGTGGAGAATCTAATTCAAATATTCATTAAAACACTGGAAGGCAAGACTATTTGCTGGAGGATCTGGAAAGGGAGGAAGATTCAGGAGCTAAGAAACAAAATACAGAACCACCTTGGTATATGAGCATGCCGACAAAATCTGATCTGCTCAGGCCACAATTTACAGGACAACCTCACACTCCAGGATTATGGCATCACCATAGACTCGACCATCATAATTAACCTACGTCTGAGGGGTGGATGTGCTGGAACCAGCTCAAAAAACATAGGATCATTCAAGGAAGTAGTCAAAGGTAAGGAAAATGCACAAGATCATTCAAGGAAGCAGTCAAAGGTAAGGAAAAAGCACAAACCAAATATGCAACACTACTAGAATTTCCAGGGCCCTACATTGTAGAACAAAAATCTTGAAAATCCTATTGTTACCGTCGCTATGCCTGAGGTAAAAGTCTTGTAAAAGGATCTCTATACCAAATCAATTATATGCATGTTTAATGGGTTTTGGCCTAAATGTGATGTCTTGCACCAATGGGTTTATGATGCCTGGTCACCAAATAGTGAAATATACTTATGCCCCAAAGGCTTTTTCATATTTAAATTCAAAATAGTACAAGAAAGGGAACATATCCTCAATAAGAAACCATGGTTCTGGGGCTATGCAGGACTATTTATGACCCCTTAGTTTCCAGAATTCGACGCCAACACAATGGTGGTATAAAAGATGCTAGTATGGGTCAGGTTGTACAACCTCTCATTACACTTTTGGAATCATAATGTATTAATCACCATAGGGAATGTATTGGGAAAATTCCTAAAGATCGATAATAAATAGTGGACACAACCACTAGACTATGAAAATACAGCCTTCTGATGTCGTGGATGTCTATAAACAAGACACCTCCACAATGCCTATCCTAAATTAAAAAATCTCCCAAATGGAACAAGAAGCAATAGAAATAGCCAAAAGGATGGCAATATACAACCCCATTGGAGGAAGAAGTAGAAAGAACAAAACCAGCAACATACAAAGCTAAAATGGAGGACCAAAAGGACCAGAACAGCACACAAAAGGAGGAGGAAGTCCCCAACAACCTTATGCAGCACCAGGCATATCAACTAACAGGAATGGAAATAACAAGCATTAAACGAACTCATGGATTAGAAGGATCTGATTCTGAAAAAGACACTCCCACTCATGCAAGTGAAAATCAGCTTTCCATTGTAACAGCCACTCCCAACACTGGAGGTTGGCAAAAGGTGAAAAAAATGAAAGGGAGAAAAAAACAATATTTATATTTTTTATTTTTTATTCATGTCTATCTTGCTTCCTGTGAAAATAGGAACAATTCATATGCATATGCTCTTCAACATCTACAAAATGTAATTTTGTCTTACGAATAAAATTATGATTTTTCCAAACGGAAAAAAAAAAAACATCTCATTCGACAACTCGTAGCATAGAGTTTTGAAATCCTGTAGAGTGTGTACTCCAGATGATCACACTTCTCCTCCAAAGTTTGAGCAATGAGTGATCATATCTGACGTGTGCAAGCATCCAACAACATTGGCTGATGCTACTAGAACATATGTCAAAGCCACTAGCTCTAGTGTTCGCTTCTTGATAGCTGAGAACGAGCAAATGGCTAAGGCGATACAAACAACCAAGCAAGGAGGAGAACTTGTTACAACATCCACCCAACTAGATTTAAAGAAGGCAATATTGGATGAAGTATTTTCCCTTGAAGTAGTCATGAGGGCATTGTATTCCATGTTTGGCACCATGCATAAGAACGTTTTCTATCTCAACGTTTGGCAGCAACGATGTGCTAAGAGAGCATATATCTTGTTAAATATCCATGCTACTATTGACTACATGCAAACATGGAAAATGAAATACAAGGGAGCCTCATTACACTTTCCTAACATGATGAAGCCTAGAGTGGTCGAGGTGAAGGCACGTATCCAGAGTCAGATCTAGAACTATGAAGACCTCGCACAGCTCATCACTAGTCTATAGGCTTCCCATGCATAAGTATTTAGGAGTATGGATGTTGTTCTATGTAGACACACGATCCCATATATTAGGACACTCACCTAAGCAAAGACAAAGGCACATGTTTGACTTGATATTGACTTGTACTTTGATGAGTTATTGCATATAGACACCACCCCAGACTTGTTGATTAGTGTAGACACCATCCATCAGTATGTTATTGGTCCTACTGCAATCAAGAAAATGATGTGAATGTTATCGGATGAGTTGGACATAGGAGCTCAAGCAGTGTACCCAGATGCTATGGAGGAAATAGTTTGTTTCTAGAAAGATGTCACCTAAGAGTACACAAACACCATCACAGACTACCAATCTTCACATCAGTTCACTATTGTCAACCACCATGAGGATGTCGAAGAGCTGGTCTTCCCACAGTTGTCTGATTCATAGTGATGTCTTGCATGGCTTTCTCAAGCCTATTTTGTCTCAGATGGGTACATGTGCAGATTGTATGTAATGTCTTGTCAAGTGGAAGCTCAAGTGTCGATAGTTGGATGTAACGGTTAAAGCCTAGATGAAGAGTCATAAGGGTAGATGAACTTTCACAAGGGGGAATGTCAAGGGCCACCCAACCCTTTGATATATATAGTCCCTCATAACTCATTGTAGAGACTTTTGGTTAGCCAAGCTTCCAATAGGAGTATCTTAGAGAAAGCTTGGAGAGTATTGTAACGAACCTTGGCTTCTCCATTGCGGAGAGCTAGTATATCTCTTTGGACAAGCAGGCGGAAGTTACTTTAATATTCCACTATCAGAACTAGTGGTTGGTCATGGTTGTATTGTATGATTGGAACTTACACTTCTTAATATAATAGAGCCAACACATTTCATGCATATGTCGTATTGTATTTCAGCTATCTTATTTACTCTAAATGATATATGTATTTGTTTGCTTATGCATGCATGCATAGCTATTTTCTGTATATGTATGTATGAATCTTACTAAAATGTGAAGTTGGCTTAACCATCACTTTGGATTGCTAGATTACTTTCCTTCCATGTTGTGATGTATCTTTGCTCATGTCTTCCCTTATTAAGTCCATTATTTCATAGGTTTCCAAGGGGTGCACTCACTTGACCCTCCATGTGTTAGAACCACTCATGCACCTTCCTTGACTTGTTGCATATGTCACACCCTTGCTACCAACAGGGACATCTTACTTGCCTTTGCATGAAATTGTTGTCAAGGCGATATTGTACGACATAATGTTGGGAATCCTACACCAAACAGTCTGAGGTCTGGTTGGGACTTCTTACTAGGGAGAATCCCTGACATGTTGGTGGGTCCAGTACCATCAACATAAGTATACATGAAATTATTGAGGAATAGCCTTCTCGACCTCAAACTTGTGTTCACATTATAGTAACCCCTCTCTATCAATATTTTATTTCAGTTAACCTTGATACTCAAATACAAGCTCCTTTATATCAAACTCTTTGATTTAATTTATTTATTAACTCCCCTTGACAAACTCATCAATGCACTCCTTTAATAAATCTAGCTTTGGCAGAATCAATGACAATCACCCAGCCTGTATCTTCCTTTATGAGTGAATCTACTGAAGTTATAGTGACTTCTATGTTTATCAATTCAGTAGCAAGTCACCTATATAGTGGTCCATCAGTGCCACCTAGATACTAGTTTATGTTAGGAACCTTTTCTATTGTGTCTACTAATTCCTGGACTTCTCCTTTACCTTCATCATTTGAAATACCATCTCATTTATCTTTTGATCACCCGACAACCCATTCTACCTGTTTCACCCTAAAATACTTTGGATCAATATTATGGTGTGTTTATTAGTGTATTAGGACACCCAAAACAAGCCACCCTGCCTTATATTAGATACCCTATTATTGTGGGGTAGTAGTCTACTTTCAATCCTTATCCTTGAGTTGGGGGGAAATATGTTGATGGAATTCCCCACCAGTTGATCAGATGTTATAAGTTGGTGTTACGCCTATCGCAAGTCCTCTTCCTACTCTCGCTTTATTTCTAGGAATCAATACCGCTCCTTGGAATTCTAACGTTCTTGTGTCTAGTCAACCTAGTTATGTCTTAACTCAAGTTCCAACCTCTCAACCTGTCTAGGCTATGCCTTAAGTTCCTACTTGTCAACTTTTCAAATCTACATTTCAAGCAATTCAACCTATTCAGGCTATATCTCAAATACAAATTAGTCAAATAGTGAAAGGGACTTTAAAATAATTTCTACCCAATGTGTCTAGGGTGTATTACAAACCTTACCTAACCCACTTGGTCAGGCTATACAACATGTACACATTGGCCAACTTGTTCAAGACATGCCACAAGTACAAACTAGGCAACCTAATCTAGGAATGATGCATATTGAATTTGGACAACCTTTACAAGGTATACCATAAATGCATGTTGGCTAAACAACAATCATACCATAAACACCTTACCAAGGTCAGTAAATCCAAAGTAAACCTTTCCAACCTTATCAATTTTTTCCTACAACTGGGCCACCTGGTATGGGTTATCCTGCTTTTCAAACTCCTCTTACCCCGGTGGAATGTAAATACTAGTGGCTTAACTAATTCCATCTTATCTATGATATCCTTCACCAACAGTTAACCTTTACCCACAAGGTTACCAACACCCACAAACAAACTTCAATTAGAAGTTGTCGTTTATCACGACATAGTGAAGATTTTTAGTTGTAGATTCAACAACTTATGTGATATGCTAAAACATAAGACAAGAATATACTCTACTCTTATGTGGAAACCAAAATTGATTGATGAAAACAATAATAAGAAAAGGAAGAATATCAATCGCACATAACACAATATTTATGTGGGGAAAGCGAGCACTAAAAACACTGAATACCTCTATTTCATTAACCAAAATATATGAGAAGATAATACAATGTTTTTTCAACCCAAACAGTTCCTACAAAAGTACAATCTATCTCTCTGCTTCCTATGTTGAGTTTGGCCAACATTTAGCCAATTCACTAGCCTTCTAATCCCCTACTTGCCTTGATCACACATCTCCACGCACAAACTTGTGCTCCTGATTACTTGGTCTAACCAACTTGTGCTCACCAAAATGATGATTAAATGTGTGCCTTCATTCCTTGTTTTAAAGGAAAATTCTCTAATTAAGGAATGATCTATTTTAGGCTTTCTTTTGATTTCATGCACCATCTATACAACTCGAAAAAAATATACAATTGATAGTAGACTATCCCTAAACTCTAATCTCGAGTCGGTCTTCCTCTGAACTGACATGTGTGAGTTATTTGCAGTGATTTATTAGTTATTTGGTTGATCATTGCATGTGAATTAATTACAATTTAATTCACTTGACCAGTCAATACTTCCTCCAACAGTTAGAACTACTTTAACTGAATTTAACTTAGTTAAATTGAATTAAATAATTGCAACTCAATAATAACTCAACCTGGGCCCCTAAAATTGTGGGATCACTCTACATGACTCTAGATAGACTTCCAACTCAAATTTCCAAATTCAATTAAGTCAATTTAAATTAATTAACTATTACAAGTTACTATGAAAATAGAATTACAACTTAATTCTCAATTTAATTCAAGGAAAAATCAAAATTGGGATTTCTATAAGCTATTTTTAATATTTCTTGTTGCTATTTTCAACACTCCCTCTCAACAAGAAAGGAATCCAACTCTATCTCGATCCTGTACCTTTGGAATTTTCTGAATGCAACTCTTGTCACTGTTGCATTAGAAAACAAACACAAGTTATGCAAGAAAATGGGTGGAGGTGACAGGCGGAAAAATGAGGAGGTGACAATTTTAGGGGGGGGGTTGGGTTGGGGGGTTGGAGTTAGGCAAGGTAATTGGTTTTGGGAGAGGACCCCCTAAAAACATTGTAGGGCTGACATGTCAATCAGGGCAATATTGGCGCAAAAAATTTTAGGAGCCCCCCCCAACCCTGTTAATCGTCGACAATGTGGGGGTGGGGTGTGAAATCCTTCTCCTACCCTTGATCCAAGCGGGAGTCATTGTGACCATTCATTCATGGGCGGAAATTATTCACAAGCGACAAAATGTCATATCAAGGGATAATAAAACAAATTAGCCAAAGTTTTAAAATAATATCAATTCAAATCAAACTTTATTGTAAATTGAAGGAGACATTTAGAGTTTCACACCATACGGGTTTAATTTTTAATTTTTTAATTTCCTTTATTATTTTATTTCATATATACATATTTTTCATCCCTGATTTATTTTCTTTCTCTTTTTCTATTTTTCTAACTTTTTCTTTTAGCTAAACAAACTTAAAATGAAAATTAATGTTTACAATATCCCAATGGGAAGACAAACGTATTCAAAATACATGAATCCTATGTTTATAGGACCCTAATGCCACATGAACACAACACAACATATATGACATGTACACTACACCACATGTACAACATGTACAAAACACAACATGCACAACATGTACACAATAGAAATAATTCACATCCAGAGACCACACCATGCCTACCAGGTATACATGCCTCTAGTTTCTTTCCACATCTAAGTACTTGCATCCATAACCCAAATCCTTGGCCTATCGTTCTTTGCACTATCCATATCTATCCTAGCATGTTGCATATAACACTACTTTCATTTCGATAATGTATCCTTCAACATTGCCTTCCATAGCATAAACGTAGACATCGTTATAAGCACATATATCAAAACCATATTAACATAATGCAAACCTGGTAGACCTTTTAGGGCTAATCTTCCCACTTGATTCCTTATAAAATCAGTAACCTTTTCATGCCATTCACCTACATAAAGCAACCATTCTTCCATACGAATGATCCCTGAGGACCCTATCAAACAATGGCATACATACATACATACATACATACATGCATATATATACACACACACACCACCACACATAATAAATAATATATATATATAATCATGATCACAGCATAATTACCAGTATTCATAAGATAAAGATTGAGATAACTTCATTTATCCATGCAATACATGCATGATATTGAGAACAATAGTTCCCAACATAGTGAACGCATCTAATGCCTCAAATCCATTTACTTAACCTTTTTTGTTACCTTTCACATAACTATCCTACCACTATCCATTTACCCCAATGGACCCAATGGTTGTCATATTCTTGGCTTCAACTGACCTTTTTTCATGCACCAAGCTTCATTGGGGTCTTACATTACCTACTGGGTTTCACTCGGATTCCCTAAGATCCCTTAGCTTTCCTCTTTCCCCAACCAATACCCAAGATCCTCAAAGCAAACATGGTAAGAGCAAGAAGGAGAGATAAAGAAAAGAAGGAAAACTAAACAACATTACACCATCAAAAACAAAGTGGCAAGGTCGTGAACTAGACACAACAAAAACTAAAGATCATGCACAAACAAATCCCAAAACACTAAAAGCACAAAAAATTCAACATACACCATGAATAAATCCCCATTTTTCCCTAGTTCTTCCAAGGATTCATGAGTGAAATCTCAGCCTAAGCCTTCCTCAAGATCTATGGCAATCTTTTTTTCCATGGAATTCCCTACATTATACTACCATAAACACACAACTGTCAATGCATAACTAAGCATAACAATAGACCAGTTACCTTACCTTGTTGTACCCAACATGCTACCCTGAATGGGGTATTCCAGTGATTTATTACAGAAATCCACCATAGTTTTGGGGGTTTCTATCCAATCCATACTGATTAAAATGGTATACGAGTGCAACAATAGTAGATTGAGGGTTACTATTGTTGGAATGCCACCTAGATCTAGGGGGCATGGTTTCAACAACTTTGTCACCCTCTTTTTCACTATTTGGACTAACAACAACTTCAGATGTGATTTCCTTCAAAAAGCACTAGTATTTAGAATTCTTCAGCTAATATAACTAAAATTACAACTTGAATCAATTAAAATTGAAATTGGTTGGTGGGAAACCATACCTTCCATATTTATCACTAAGCATTGATTATTTTCTTTCCTGTTATCTAATGTTGCATAAATCAGAGGTACACTTTATAGCACATCCCTCACCATTGTTTCCTCTTAGACGTGGTACAACTTCTTGTTGTTCTATTGTTGGTGAGGATATTATTTTAGCAAGTGGTTCTCCCCACATCCCCAATAGTGTAGAGTATTTATCATCATTTTATCTACCTCTAAATTTTTTATTTCATAGGCCAATATCTATTGATAGGAAGGAACATTAACCTTTATCAGGTGTGTTGAACATCACATTTTTCCCAATTTTCTTGTTTCCTAAGAATTTTGGCCCTTTCCCTATAATTTTGGTTATTTCCTTCCTCTTCCAATCTACTTATAATTCATATGTATGCTTGGATTGGTCATAATAATGCTTGGAATTTAGAATGGTGTCCCTCAATGTCCTTGGCCCATTAAATTCGATCATGTCTTGGTAGGAATGGAGTAACCCACTAAGATACATTGGAATATTTACCGTTTTCATCACTGATGTGGGAACATACCTCAATAGCTCCTAAAAATATGTTAGTTTAGGCATCCAAGGTGAGTTATGCTAGATTATGCTCATGAAATTATTTAATTTTGTTGTTAGAGAACCTCTGCAGGTATGTAAGTTTCCATGAAATATTTCTCTATGTCAAATCCTTTTCTCTTATTCTTTTCACACTTTATATATTGCAACCATATGTCAATTTTTTCCATAAATTGAAAACAGATACTCCAGACTTCATGTTTTTAGAGTATTCATGGAATCTGAAGTATTTCTTCAATCCCAATAGGAACACTTTTTCTTCACTCTTATTGATCTCTCCATCAAAAGTAGGAGGCTTTTCTTTCTTGAATTCTTATATCATTTTGGTTTTCCCACTCCTACTTTGCTAGTGGTATCTTCATGTCCTATTTGTAGCACTAGATAGATAATCATGGTTTTTTGTCTCTCTTTCCAGAGTGGTGAGTGGAGTTTCTCCTATCACTATGTCTTCACTTGCCTACGTGTGCCTCTCCCTTGACTTACTACCTTCTAATCTAATTGTTTCTAACACAAGTTTTTCAATTTCAAATGCAATTTTCTTGGATTTATGCTTATCAATATAGGTAGAACTAAGATCATGTTTCTTTGGTATTTTTATATATAACGAGCTATGAAAAAATATTTCATTCACCTTTTCTTTAGTTTCTTCCTCTTTGACAATATTTTCATTCTCTACCTTGTAGCTTCTCAATTCAGTCCTTAAGCTCATGAGGGTATCCATCCAAAAGGGGATTTTTACTCTGAATTCTTTTCAATTGAGTCATATACATTATGAGGATGGTTTTTTTCCATGTTGTGCTATACCATTTTTTTACTCATTCCTCTAGTTTCTTTTGTAATTGTGTCTTATTCTATTTTTTCACACAAACACAAATATTACCTAATCGAGTATAAAGTTATTAATTCATAACCTTGGCATGCCAACACCACGTATTCTAATCTAAAGTTGTTCCTTCAACCACAACACACCTTAGTTAGAACATAAAATATATTTAAGCATTCCATCAAATTTTCATCCATATTAGTTACTCGTTTAAATATTCATGCATACAATGATTAAATTTACTTATCCATGTTAATTTAAATTGTATTTTATGTTTGTGCTCACTTTAAGGTATAGTGTTGAACCTATTATATAATCCATTCTCCTTTTAATTTTATTTTCATTTTCATTTTTATTTAAAAAATGGAAAAAAAATCAAATATTATGTTGTAGAAGAAATAAGAGGAAAAGCAAAAATTTGAAAGAAATAACTTATTTTATTTTATTGACGACTTTTGAATGTGAGAAACTCGTAAGAAGATCTGAGTCGTTCGCTTGCAAGGCAATAGATCCGACGGTAATCACGTGGATAACATGGACAAGGTTTATTTTGGAAATTTGATGCGATGGTGTATGAAATGCAGCCTAATCTATTCAAGTATATATCAATCGCATCTGTTCATCGAAAGGGACGAGATCCGACAGATATCGCGTCGAAAAGTAATCGGGTTTTATCTTTAAAATTAGACCCGATAAATCTTTAACTGGCAGTTTTATTTCTTATCGGGGTCGTGGGGAAGTCAAAGGCTCATTGAAAAAACAGACACGATAAGGTTTATGGAATAGAGTTTTAATTCTTTTGAGTTCTGTGCTAACCGAAGGTTTTCCATATTTCACGTAAATCAACCAATTTCGTTGTTTTAGAAAAATAACCAAAGTTAGAGACAAATGGATAAAATTCTAAAGGCAATGGTGATTGGTCGGGTTTCTTTGTGTTTCTGCCAATCAAAACACTTGCGATACATACGTGGGCCAAAGTCCACACATGGAGTTTTGTCGAAATATAGTTTGTTGTGTTAAAACGGTTTAACCATTATCAGAACATCTACAAAGAAACTTCATGAGCAGTCAAGCGACATATCCAAACAGTGACCAACCATCATCAATTTTCTAATTTCTGTTACTTCCTGTTATTCTGTTTTCTTCAAATTGAGGTGTCTTTCACCCTCCATTGTAACATTTTGTAATAATTTTTACTTCAGACAGTTAGGAGATGGTTAAGTATTTTGACAGTTTGGGTGATTACCAACTGTTTCATAATGTATAAAAAGGGGAAAATTTACAGAGAAAGGGTTCGAATTTTGGATAACCTGGAGACCAGGTCACTATACTCTTAATAAAACTATTGATTAATGAAAGAATCAAAAGTTTTCCACACATTGTTGGATATGATTTTGTGACTTCTATGTTATGTGTCATCATATGTTTTCTTGCTCTAAGTATGGTATGAAGCTGCATGTCTTTATTTTCTTATGTAAATGAAGTTAAAATCCCTTAAAAGAATTCTCTTATAATTGAAGTTCCTATCTCTTCAATTCTTCCAAAGTTACAAATAGCAGTTTCTGTGCAAGACAACATATTATCTTTAACTTCTCCAAGTGTCACAGATAGTAGATTCTGTGTAAAACATCATATTGTCTCTGACTTCTTCAAGCTTTCTTCATTCATCATTTATATTCAACAATCAAATGGCATTCTGATATTTTCATGTCACATAAGTATTGAGAGTTTAAAACCAGGTCTTCCAGGTCCTTCATTTGAGAATATAACATACAATTAAGTGAAAAACAAGTGACAATAATTATAAGCATTAATGTCTTAAGCACAATTTCTACACAACCAGGAAATTGGTTTCTTAAGGGACAACATTAATTGGTGTCGTTGCTAGGGAGAGAAGACAAGAACACTTTTCCCTGGGCTTTCAATACTTTCATCTAGTTGTTCAGTGAAGAGGAAATATTTGGTTGTTTTTAACAGCAATAACTCTCTCTCCAAAGAGGCCCCATACAAGGTCATATACCTCACAAAAAAAAAGTTCAATCCCTTTTAGATCTTAAGAGGCTAGTTTCTAAGAGGGTTGGAACACCTAAAACTCTAGTTACACCAAGTCCTACACTGTCTACACCTCGCAACGGTTCATCACATCTTTCATCCAAATATTCATTTGAACAAGAGTCACCTTTTACATCTAATTCATTTTAGGAACCCAACTGTCAAGAACAGTCTCTAGATTCTGTTTCTTTTTTAGTATATGTTATAGTTATTCAACCTAAACCCATAACTACATTTCTACCTTCTCATGCTCCATATACTCCTCAATCAGGTTCCACATATTCTAGTAATCAAGGTTCAGTAAATTCAGGAGAAAATGTGGTAGCACCTTCATTTTTTATGAATAGGTATGCACCTATTCAATTTCCACAACAGTTGAATCAAATGCCACAATCATACTTGAATATTCTTCCTTGTTTCACAGGGGAGGATGAACAAACAACAGAGAATCATATATTAGTATTTTGTAATTTTGCAGAAAACCTAAATGTTGAACACTTGGATGTTGTTCTAAGACTTTTCGTCCAATCCTTGGATGGAGAAGCAAGAAAATGGTTTAAAGGGATTCCTAATAACTCTATTCCCACATAGGAAGAGATGGAGCGTCTGTTGACCCAGAGATGGGGAGAGAAAAGAGACCATGGGTATTCACTCGCAGAGTTTAATGTTATCAAGAAGAACCCTGATGAAAGTGTTGTTGAATTCATCAGAAGGTTTAATAAATTGTACAATAGTCTTATGGTGGAGATTAAGCCCCCTCCTACTGGTGCAAAAATAACTTTTGCAGGGGCTTTTGAATCAGATTTTGGATTTACATTGAGGGAGAGGACACTAGTAGAAAATGGCTAATTAGTTACTAAAAAAATGACTAAAATTTCCATATAAACGACTATTTTTTAGTCGATGACTAATAGTAGCTTATAACACGACCAAACTTTTAGTCATCTTTAGCTTAGTCATTAATTTGTTGTTTCCATTTCATCATCTAGTAGTATATTTAGTCTTAAATCTGGTCATTAATTTATTCATTAATTGCCACAATTAATGACCAAATATACAACAAAATATATTCCTATATGATCACCTGATAAAACCAATTAATGATTGAAGAACTATTACCAAAATGTTGGTCATCTTATAAGACACTGTAAATTAGCCACGAGTAGTCATATCTATGCAAATTTTATTCATAATTTGAAACAAATCAATGCCCAAACAAATATGACTAAATTTTGGTCGTTTTATAAGATATTGTAAATTAGCTACTGATAGTCGTATATATGAAAAATTTAGTCGTCATTTGTAACCACAAATTTATCATTTGCAGTATTCATTTATCTTTTTTGGTAGTTTCATATTCAATATATAAACGACTAATTTAGTAGTTTATATTCATTTTATTTACTTTCATTAATAATCCTTATAAACAACTAATTTAGTCGTATCCATTTTATTTGTATACATCATTAGTCAATATAAACTATTAATTTAGTAGTTTTAGATTAATTTTATGTGTTCATTATTAATCAAAATAAATTAATTAGTAAGATTTTGTGACAAAATAAAAAATAAAAAAACCATACAACATGCATGTTTATTTAATATAAAAAAGCAAAGTTACATATGTTAATTACAATACTAAACAATATCAAGTGCAACTATAAATAATTTCAACTACATAAATTTTATTATATGAAATGTCAAGTATTACAATATGAGTTTCCAACTTAATATTGGTTGGACTAAAATTTACACGTGAAATGTTGTTTCATTACTTCAAAACATTATCATTGTGTTTCCAAGGCATTGTAGGTGAATTCACCAACTCTGAAGGCTTGACCATCAGTCTCTATGTGTGCCTTATGCACGATATTGGATCTAAGGTTATGACTAGACCGATTCTCTTCTCTCTCTCTCTCTCTCTCTCTCTCTCTCTCTCTCTTTTCGTTTATCGCTCCAGTGTTATTGTTCCCCTTTTTCTTGAATTCTTGATTCTTACCATCAATATTGAGTTCCTATTCTGAAAAGAAAAGAAGATATAGTGCAGAATGTAAGCCATGAACGACGATGAAAACTATAATATAAACTAAAATAGACTATAAAGAATGTATACCACATATACCTTAACATCAGCAATGTCAAAGCCATTTTTCCCCATAAAAGTAAGAAACTTGAACAATTTTTCTTTAGTTGGGTGATAGTGGTCACTATGTGTTGAGATGATCTCTATAAACAAAGAAAATAAATTATCACCATAGGAAAGAAAACCTTAGTAACTTAGGATTCAACCTTCAGGGAAATATTAGGCACAGTCATGTCAACCAAGTTACATGCTAAAAAGCTCAAGTTGTAGATAACTTGCAAAAAATATAATATGAGATATAATGTTTAATCCTTGTCATTTTATTCACAACAACATTTCGTTCTCTAACGCATGAACTTAGTTAAGTATATAAACAACATGTGCTCAAATAATAACATGAAAGTAAACTTTTCATATAGTCATGAAAATATTTTAACACAAAACAACTAAAGGATTTCAATCAATATCGTGTAATACTAATTTCATTTTCAAGCTTTGGTTGTTGTTTAAATGGATATGATACCAAGTATTTTCAATTTATAGTTAAAATACAAAAAAAAACAAAATAAATGCTCAAAATACAATCAAACAATAAAGAGAAGATATCGTGGAATGGATATTGCAATTATAAAAGAATTGTTTATCTCTCCACCAATGCGGGGGCTTCACTAGTGGAGCAATATCATACTACGTGCATTCATATTGGGGGATATATATTGAGGAAAAAATGACATAATATATTGAGCATATAATAGGGGGTAAAGGGTTTTTATATTAGGAGGTACAAAAAATGGAGTTCAAAGTTAATGAAAAAATATAAAGGGGTATAAAAAATGTTAACGAAAAAATGGATACCTACAATATCTAGTGACAGTAGCGGTTTTTTAAATTGGGAAGGTGTATTGGGTTCATTTTTGTAGGGGGTTAGATAATGTGATTTTTATAGGTATTTTCCAATATGTAGTCAAATTAAGGGTATTTTTTAGTATGCCACAAACGCACACATTATGTCATAAGTTCATTCAATGAAGCTCCCATGTCCACCAATGTCTTGTCTCGCATTCCTAAAACATTTTCTTGCCAAACATAACCAATGAGGCGAAAGAATCACAACATTAAAAACAATAGGAATCCCTACTAGAAAATTTTCAAATTCGATGGCTCAGGTACCTAAAGGATCACCAACAATAATTGAATCATATTTGAGTCATGCTCTACTTTATCTCCGAATCATTTTTCCAATCACATTTCCTATAACATGCCTACACCATAGTCAAGTAACAATCAAACAAAATAATTGACATTTGTTTTTATCTTTTATTTCTATAAAATTTGAATGTAATTTTCTTTTTAACACAAAACAACTATAACACTGATATTATCTTCAAGTTTTAGATGTTGTGATTTAAATGGATATGATACCAAGTATATTCAATTTTATAGTTAAAAGACAAAACAAAATCAAATTAAAAGTTCAAAATACAATCAAACAATAAAGAGAAGTTCAGAGCTCTGATATTATATACAAAGAAAAATATCATCATCAATGCAGTAGAACATAAATGAACAACAGAACAAAAACATTCACACATACAAACACCAGGATTGGTTGGAAACTATGAAGAAACCCACAATGGGGAAAACCTTTTCAAATTATTCTTCTTATTAGATTGTCATCAAATTATTTAGAAAAAAGAGAGTAAAATGATCCATATCTTAATTCATACAACTATTCATCAAAATCAACTACAACATCCATGAAATGAACCCAATAATACTTATACTCGAAATCTTGATTTTGAAGCATGTAATGAACTGTCATTGTTTGCGACCAATTGTCGAACACTACGATCACTGAGCAAAATCTTCAGATAACTAAAATTCCATCATTTAGGTCTTGGTTTCATGGAGGAGTCAAGCGTGCAAGTGGGAAGATTCCAGTTGCTCTCTAGTGCCCACAACTGAATGACTGTAGTCTGCAACTAAGATTTTAAAACCCTAGATGTTGGTCGCACAGAGGACGGGTCGTGTGTGCGACTGGGATGCTCTGATCACATGGATGAGAATGGTAGCAAGTGACTTTAGTCGAGATATCTCTATTGTGTGCCTGTGACTGACTAAAAACCCTAAAACAAAAATGCGAGCTTCAGACCTTGCAATTTTATCTTCGAGCGAACTTGTTCCCTCACGGAGAAGCCTCAGAATTGTGTGAGCCAAAAATCTAGATAAAAGACTGTCTCGTGATGATTTCGTAATGAGGTAAAGGTCACTTATATTTATAGCCTTCCAACAGTGTCCACTTTGATTTAGGGTCGACCTTAACAAATATGCATATGTGGGTTTTTCTTCATAAGTACACTTTTCGTTATTCATTTTGAGTGATCTTTAGGTTTGTTTTGGTCCTATCTAAAAGAGGAATTCAATGCAATCATCATCTCCATAAAATGAGTTGTCCAGATTGGAATTTGACCACAGTTTCATATTTTAACAATAGGTACATTTTCAGTTGCTAGCCAAAGAATTTCTTTAGATTATAGATGCAAACAAGTTCAATGCCCCTGCTTATTCTTATTAAACACAAGTAGCTCTATGAAAAGTTTGATTGTCCATCTTCATTACTTATACATATGTTGTTTTCTTTGTAATATATGAAGTATTTCCACAACAAAAAATATTTATTAAAATTGATGATCAGATTGATTTGAACAATGAGAAAAGTGAGGTATGTCTAAAATTGGCAGCTCAGGGATGAATTTCTAAATGTAGAAAGTCTAAAAATAGAGTTTCTAAAAATAGAATGTCTAAAAATAGAATTTATAAAAACAAAAAGCCTAAAAATAGAAATTCTTAAGTATGACTTTCGAAAATTAGCAATTCACCTTGCATCAATTGGTAATCAAGTATCATTGATGGAAAATCCCTTATGATCATCAATCAATCCTAATAGTTCAATTTTGACTTAATCATCAATATTTTAATTAATATTATTATTATTATTATTAAAAATAAATTCAAGTCTCTCAATCATAAGACCCAATCATGTCATATGCAACTCCCTTCAATTAATGCATATTTTATTCTCTCTCTCTTAATGAATTCATTCATCTCTCTCTTTAGTTCTCTTACGCAGCTCTTACACTCTCTTATAGAATTTAATTACTCGCCATAAAAAGATTCCTCTTACACCTCTTTAATGAATAAGTTACACTTTTATCCTAAATGCATAAGCTACACTCCTCTCTTTTATGGCATAAGTTACACTCCTATTTTGGCATATGTAACTACTCCTCAAAGCATACGAGTTACTCCCTCATGAATTTTACCTCCTTTATCTTCTTATATATTTGTGTCTCTCATCCTCACATGATACACTTGTTCTTGTGAAAGGAGAATTAGAACTTGAGAAAGAGAGATTTGGATAGTCTAGAGGAAGCTTGAGAGAGAGAGAGAGAGAGAGTCTTGAAGAGTAGGAGAAGAGTAGGAGAAGATCTTGGAGAGCCAAATTGGTTCTGTGTTTGCATCAGCTACTACTATCAGAGATATTCTTCATATTTGGGTGAACTTCTTCATTCTCTCATTGTTCTTTGTATCTCTGTCAAACAATTAATTTCTAATAGAAGAAGAATGTAGTTGGGTTTTTCCCTGGTCATTGACCTAACTTCTTTGTGTCTCATTGAGTTCTTGGTTGTCTTCCATTGTGCATATGGTTTATATGGTTTATGTTCTATCTCCAATTACTTAATTTATTTTGTAGCATAAAAAAGTTATTGATTTAAGTGATTGCAACAACATGGAACATCATAATTTCAACAAGTTCAAACAAAGGAAAAATATGATCACTTGCATTGAAAGGAAGCAATGATGAATAGGGGATCCAACTATGACAAGAAATTGACGACATCCACTATGAGAAAATATATGAAGGAAGGATGGTGACATGGGTGTCTAATTAATAACACAAAGTATCAGACACTGAAGAGTAACTCAAGAAACATGATTTATAATAGAAGGATGTTCTGTCAAAAAAGTATTTCAATGTTTTCTAGGAAGCAGTTGATAGGAAACTATTCTAGTCCTGGCAAATATTGCAACATCTAAATGTACCTGCAACATAAAGGTTGCATGATGTAGAAAAGAGGACCACCCTACTCAAATTGAAAATTCCCAAAGGGAAATGTTGTAATGTCCCTTTGTTATTTTAGTATTTTTTTAATCTGACTGAGCTATATTGGATAAAATGGCAAGAAATCCATGGGGGGAATATTGGAATAAATATGTAAACAAATATTTATTAATAAAAAAAAGAGATGTATGTACTTGAGAATGAGACACCTAGAAATGAGATGCTTGTCATGCCTTGATGATAAGAATTCTATATGAAGTTCTAGATAAGCTTAATAGATGGGAGAGAAAAATCCATTAAGTTGTTTAGATGGAGAAAGATGCTAATTGTGGAAAATCATAAAATCTTTGCAGGAGAGAAAGGCAGACTTTTATGGAAAAGCCTAGGCAAGTGGATAAGAAAAGGTCCACAATGCATGATGTCACTAAGGGAAACCTTATCAAAAAGAAATTGTATTAAGTATCTATTGAAGGCATCAATAGGGGTTGTTGATTTCTTGGCAAGAGATTCTTAGCTCGAGGGTGAACTGGAAAAAATAGTTCTATGTTGGGTGGAGAGAAGGTGTGAAATTCCAAGTACCCTTTTAGTGATTTTATTCAAAATTTACTGTGGTTAAATTCTTTAATGAAAAACAACTACATATAGATGTTGACATTTCTAAATTATTTTCAATTCAATATTTCTCCATGTTGAATTATCTTTCATGTATCCTAACATGTTGATCGATAGCAGAGAACCGGTATATATTAGAAGATATGCCAATTGATAGGGAATTGCGATCTAGTAAGAGATAGATAATTGAATAGATAGGGAACCTTTATGTTTCTATCATAAATTTTGATTCATCAAAACCAGTTACTAATTGTAAAAGGCCAAAAATGGGTTCAGAGTTAGCAAATGTGGATAATATCAGTACATCTGTTGACTTGAATTCCAATTTCCCTCAATCTTAGCAAGTATCTGGAAATTTGGGTAGTGATCGAATTTTCAAGGGAACTGCAGGCATGGTGAAAGAATGAGGAAAATAACATGTAATTTCAACCCTTCCTAGTTATATAACATGAGACAAAGCAACCAGAGGTATGCATTTTAAGACAAAGTTGAAACTGCAACTATGATTCAAGTGTGAAGGTTGTTACATAATCTATATTCAATCGAGTCAAAGGTAGTTGTTGTTGTACAGATCTCATCACCTTAGGCCTGAATAATTTAATTTGTTTTTGGAAATCTAGACAATTTTATGCATGTTTCCTTGCTGAGACTATTATTTTATGTTAGTCATTTCTTGTCACCTGGATTCTTCTATTGACGAATATTTGGATTAAATCACTTAAGACTTCCACTGTTGCAAGTAAAACTCGTTTAATTAACATAGCATAGCGGAGCAACACTTCATGTTCCTCTAGAATTTGTGCCAATTCTTAACTTTGTGTTCCCTCATCCTTGTCTTTTTCCATTTTGAGAGTTTTTTTTCCAACCTTCAAGGATATTGAAGCAAAATGCTATCTGTTCATTTTAGAAATGACAATAAAAATCTTGAACTGTAGCTGTAGAAAGGAAATGTATCTAATTATATTGGAACCATGATATTCGAAAAAAATCTTGGAAGTGGATGTGAATATTTTTTATTGTGGAGGATAATTAAACAATGCCCTACTGTAAATTCAGTTACAAAAGGACTTAACACTCATGCAAATTCCATTGTATACATATAAAATAGAATATAACAATGTAAAATTTGAAACGGGAACTATAAACTCAAAACAAGAACTCTAGCCAAAAAAGGCCAAAAGAAAAACAGTGCTACAAACGAAAACTGTGTATACTGGAACGATGGTTTTTTTTTTAGGGACAATTTTCAACATGTTTTAAAAATGGAAATGAAAACAAAATTTTTGTGCAAAATATAGCTTGAAAAAAAAAATTTGATTATACGGGAATGATGATTCTATTTTAGGGTCAATCTTCAAAATTTAAAAAAAAATGCTAGTAAAATGATCCAACAACATAAAAATGACTCATAACTTCTCATTTAACACCATATGGAAATCATAAATTTTATTTCAAGATATGATGCATACATCAGTTAGATAAATTGTCTTCAACAATTATTCAAAATCACTCATATTTTCTTGCACACCATCAGAATTCACACCTTCAGATGAGTGATTGGATGCTGATGGAGATGTTCCATATTCTTCTCTTTCATCAACTAGTGCCCCATCTGAGTCCACATGCATGCCCATCATTTCAGGTTTCAAAATTCTTCTAGATCTACGACTGGTTTCAGCAGACTCCCATCTCAACATTGTTCCTTCTGGTAACAACCTTTTCAGAATCTCTATCGTCTTGAAGCGAATAGTTCCCCTCTTTTTTAAATTGAAGTCATAAACAAGTATGTCAACATCCTCCAATTTCAATATGTATTTACGAAAACAATTTATATTCGTACCCTTTCTTTTTCTCTTTCCACCATTTTTTTTGTCAACTACCATCTCTAGCTTATACACACCATTGAATGGGTGTGTATTTGTGGCATACATATGTACTTCAACACTTGTAACATCCTCATTTTCTGTAAAGACCTTTATAACTTTAGCAACCCATAATGGATAGCCCTTGAGATCTCCATCTGCTAGCACTGTAATCATGCAACCCTCCTTAATATCCTGTACTGAACCCCTGTAAAGGTCTTCCATGGCTTCACGTTATGCACGAGATCTTCTGGAACCAATATACATCTCTCTTCCTCTGCCTATGAAAAATAATGATACCTCGAGAAATTTGTGTTCAAAAACATGTTTATTTCCTCATGGGCATTCGACACATTTGTGGCCAAAAAATGGATTTTCAAGGTATATCTTCATTTGTTCTTGTTGAAATGATATCACTTTGATTATTGAAAAATGACTCCCACCAAACTAAATCAGCAATGTCAAAGTACTCATATGTATATCTAATACATTTTTTAATTTCTTCTAGGCAATCAAAATAATGTATATCTTTGTTTTGTTTGCGTGCATTATGAACTTCACCAACTGATTATAATAACAATATTTTCGATGCAAATATTGGATGATCTAGAATGAACTTCAAAAATTGCAAACCTGATGAAGGTGCCCATTCTATAGTAGTTGAATACTTCTTGCCCCATATTAGTGTTTTCCCATCAATTTTTTTGATACGAAATTGATGTTGGAAGCTAATGTCATTAAGTTGTTCAATGCATTTCCCCTCACCATATGATCCCATAATAAACCTTTGCATGTCAACAATTTCTTCCAACACATCAAAAGTAGGCTCTGGCATGTATGATTTCTTAATACATTCAATTACTGATGGCAAGTTCCCAGCTTCCTTCCTCCTCAATGTGACTAAAAAACGATTGAACATATGTTCAATATGGTCATGAGTGTGCCCAATAAGAAGGAACCAACCTTTACCTTCTAAAAAATTCTGAATTCAACAAGCATGTTTAGATATCCAAAAACAACCTGATTTTTTTTTCACGGCAAGTGTTGTCCAATTGTAGATACAAGACATCAGGAAGATTACCAGCCCAATGAGAAATCACATCATGAATTATGGTTATGGTCAGATTTGCATCATTATGAATATTTGGAGCTGTGAAGTACACCTTTGGCAACAGTTTCCCATTGAATACCATATAACCAACCAAGTGATACTGAATAAAATTTTCCTCCTGTAAATTTTTGGGTGTGCGAACAAAATGTGGTAGAAGTGTTTTCTTCTGGTCCATACCATCAATTATCAAACCCAAATATTTATTCAGATTATCATAACACTTCTTTTGATGCATGTACAACTTTTTCCGTTCATTTGTTTGTTATTCGCGATGCTCCTGAAGTTCTTTGACAATTGAATCTACACAACATAAAAGAAATCCATTAAGAAATATGTTTTCATATTTGATGAATATACGATTTTAAAAGTTAAAGTTATGAATTCCTACCTCTTTCTAACCCTTCACATTTGTCCCTTTTTTATTTAAGAGAAGCACATGTACTACAAATACCCATCCTTGTCTTCTTAGGAATACGGACAATGTTGAATTATTTCTTCCATATCTTCACAAAATATTGATATGTAATAAACCAGCCATGTCCCTCAACACCTTCTGCATATTCTTTGTATAAGTTGTAGATTTTGTGTCTCGAAAAATTATCTGGAATATGTATTGTCTCTCTATTTGGCATACACTCTTCATGATTTGAAAAGAAATCTTTCATCCATGATATTGCAGTGTTTGATAATGGCCCAAACTGTCTTTTATGGCATACTTCAGAATAAAATATGGGATCCTTTTCCAAATTTTCTTGAATTCTTGAGAGACGAAAATTCCCAATTGAATGAAACATTTTGAAAGCTTTTCTACAGATAAATAAAGTCTTAATATGATAATCATAACCTAACAATGTAGATTGCATGCACCCAACTAAATATGAATTTTGCATGTTTTTATTCATTGAAAAATATCTATTCCTACTCTCTAATGCAAATTTGAAATCCATATGTTTCAAGCAATCTTTTTGGCAACATTCACTTGAAATGAATGTGCTGATAGAACTTCTTCTCATCAGATATTCTACTCTACCCCTTGTATAGCTAGAACATCTTGCATTGATACGAAAATGTTTGCTCCTACTCCTCGATACAATATTTCTTGGCAACATCTCCACCATTAGAGCATCATTTGTATAATAATTTTCATCATCATTAAGAGGAATGTTATCCACACTATGATCAACTATGCTTTTCAAATACTGACTTGGAGGATATTCTTCATCTTCCCCTTCTTCAATGCTACTGTCATAGTCCATATAATTCGGACTCAATGGAAAATTTGACTTGATTTTTATTGGATATTCTTCCTCATGTGCATTTTCAGTGCTGCTCTCACAGCCCATAGAATTAGGACTAAGTGTATCATCCTGTCCTTCATCACTGCTACCTTTATACTCATTAGAATTAGGACTAAGTGCATCATCATGTCCTTCATCACTGCTTCTCTCATAGTCCTTAGAATCAGGACTAAGAGGACATTGTGACACTGCATTCTTTTGAAATTCATCATCGGGCTCTTCATCACTATTGCTCTCATAGTCCTTAGAATTAGGACTAGTTGGACACCGTGACACTCCATTCTTTTGAAATTCATCATCCCGCTATTCATCACTATTATTTTCATATTCCTTAGAATTAGGACTAATTGGACATTGTGGCACTCCATACTTTTGAAATTCATCATCCCACTCTTCATCAAAGCTGCTCTCATAGTCCTCAGAATTAGGACTGACTAGACACCGTGACACTCCATACTTTTGAAATTCATCATCATGCACTTCATCGCTGATGCTCTCATAGTCCTTAGAATTAGGACTAAGTGGACACTTTGACACTCCATTCTTTTCAAATTTGTTATCATGTTTTTCATCATTGTTGCTCTCATAGTCCTCAGAATTAGGACTAAGTGGACACCGTGACAATCCATTCTTTTGAAATTCGTCATCATGCTCTTCAACACTATTTCTCTCATAGTCCTTAGAATTAGGACTAAGTGGACACTGTGACACTCAATTCTTTTGAACTTCACCATCTTACTCTTCATCACTGCTTCTTTCATTGTCCATAGAATTAGGACTAAGTGGACACTGTGAGACTCCATTCTTTTGAAATTTGTCATCAAGCTCATCATCACTACTGCTTTCATAGTCCTTCGAATTTGAACTAGTTGGAATCTGTGACTCTTTATTTATTTGAAATTCTCCATCCCCTCTTTCATCAGCGCTACTCTTATAGTCCTTAGGATCAAGACTAAGGAAGAATTGACTTTCTATTCATAGTGGAATAATTCCCCCTATATTCATCCATATGAATAGAGTTGTTACGCGATGAAGATGTTGATGTTGTATAAATCGAAGCTTCACTAACAGGACAATCCATCCCTTATAGAAGATGTTGAATGATACAAATGGAGAGTGTCCTAAAGATATTATCTAGCTTAGAGAATGAAATTTTCCCTCCAAAAATTCCCCCCCCCCCCAAAAAAAATTTTGCGAAAATATTTCCCTC